>JAECUM010021037.1:0-61508 GCA_016617855.1 Megalonaias nervosa
ATAATCACAGCAATCGTGAAATTATATTGGCTTTTGCTAGCCAGCTAACTGGATAAGTAGACAGATTCCACTGAATTAGTCTGGAGAAATAGTTTACTTGAGATATCAGTATTCATATGGTTATCAAACTTCTATTTTTTCTTTCTTTTTACAAAAAGATAAAGTAGATTTTAATTGAAATTTATTTTTTCATGCCTGCATTTGTAATAGGAGACATTGGTATCACTTTCATGAGGCAATAACAGTGTTAAGAAACACTGGTTTCATACATTAATATTACTTTCATGAGGCAATGACAGTGTGTCATGAGACATTAGTATAACTTTCAGGAGGCAATGACAGTGTGTCAAGATACATTGGTATCACTTTCATGAGGCAATGACAGTGTGTCAAGGTAGATTGGAGTGCTCGAAGAAAAATTTTGTTTTAGACAAGGCCCTGACTCAGATTCCACAAGCCTGGACTACAATTTCCATATGCTCAAAACGTCCTCATTTGTAATATTATTTGACACACACACACACACACACACACACAGCTGCTTCACTTCAAACATGAATTCAGTATGGTTCATTAGCAGGTTTGAAGGTAATGAAAGTGTCATTAATGTTCATCACAACACTCACTTGAGACTGGATGGTACTGGTGTCCCAACTTCTCTGCTGGAATCCCTGAGTGAATTCTGGTAAGAACAGAGCTATTCTGGATGACCATAATGTTAGCATTGTCAAAAAAGCAGTCTAATCACAAGATATTTTTGAATGTGTGTTTGTTATTGTCTTTTAAGTTTTAATTAGTATATTTCATGGCTAAAATCCTGCTGAAAAGCATGGGTCAACTAATAGTTTGTATTTTAACAAGATTAAGATAATGAATGATAATAAAGAGAACTAATCTTAATGTTCAATTAATTGTGTCGAATATATTACAAACAGGTGGTGCTCCTATTTTGAGAGACATAGTACACACACTAAACAGGAATGTTTTATGTTGATATGTTGTATATAGTATGTGCAAAGATATAACTTCCCCCTCCCCTTGGAAGTGTGCTTCACAAAGTAAAACTCCCTCAACCAGTTCTAAAATTTATTTTTGTTGGGCTTTGTGTCCTAAACCATTATAAGAAAATGAATCACACTTGCACACTATTCTTACAATTGAAATATTTATGCTTTCCATTTTATATATGGAGTAAAATTCGACTTCAAAGAAACATTGCCACTGTTCACCAACTTTTAATAACATTTAATACAGATGGCATCCACATTCTCATTCAAGGCAGTGATATGTAATAATTTTTGTTCTCCTACATGCTTCTAGCATCTCATTGATTTACCTATATTGGGTTGTTCCACTTTGTGATCTTTACCTATGCAAATTAGCACAGTGGGATCACCCACTGCAGTCTTCAAATTCATCACACTAGCTTATTGTCAGCCAATTAAGCAATACATGAAATGGTGGTTTATACCTAACCTCTCTCCCTTTTAATTGCCTCTATTTAAACTGCCAAAGGATAGCTCTACACCAGCTCCAATTGTGACTACTGTTTATACATGCTACATGTAACAGGCATATACTGAAGTGCTTCTTTTGTTCTATTTTCGAATATTACTGAAAATTGTGTCTTTCAGAACATGACCATATCAGGGGTTTGGGGAGTAAAAATTGTGTTTTTAGCATGACACGCCAAGTTATGGCAGGTCTTCTTGAAAATAAATTCCCACATTTCATGTGCACAATTGAAATTTTCTCAGGCAAATTGGATTTTTTGATTTTACAAGCCAATTTGGCACCTCACTTAGAACACAGTAGGGGCCTGATCTGAAATTAGAGGGGCCTTGGGCATCAGACTGTCACATGATTTTAGCACTGATTGGTATCACGTACATGAAGCAGTGACAGTGTATCAAGATACAGTGATATCACTTTTGTGAGGCAATAAGTGTCATGAGACATCAGTAACACTTCCATGAGGTAATAAGTATCATGAGACATTAGTACCACTTTCATGAGGCAATATGTGTGTCATGAGACATTAGTATCACTTCCATGAGGCAATAACAGTGTCTTGACACATTAGTATCACTTTCATAAGGCAATAACAGTGTCATGAGACATTAGTATCACTTCCATGAAGCAATGACAGTGTGTCATGAGACATTAGTATCAGTTCTATTAAGGCAGTAAGTGTGTCATGAAACATTAGTATCACTTTCATGAGACATTAGCTATACTACCAGCTACCTCGCTAGGTGCTCAGCGTTAAGAGGTTAGTGTTAGGACTGGTCGGCCTGGTGTCAGGATAATGTGACTAGGTGGGAAATCATGCTACATGTCTGTGGCATGATTCATTAGTGCTAGACATCACTCTAAACTGGAACACTGCAGACATCATAGCAATATGACTGAAAAATTGTTAAAGCTACTTTAATAATCCAAATCTCACACACACACACACACACACACACACACACACACACACACACACACACACACACACACACACACACACACACACACACACACACACACACACACACACACACACACACACACACACACACACACACACACACACACACACACACACACACACACACACACGAGGCAGTGTGTCATGAGACATTAATATCATTTCCTTGAGGCAATAAGTGTGTCATGAGACATTAGTATCACTTTCATGAGACTATGACAATGTGTCATGAGACATTAGGATCACTTTCATAATTCAGTAACAGTGGTGTCATGAGATGTTAGTATCGCTTTCATAGGCAATAAGTTAGTTATCACACATTAGTATCACTTTCATGAAGCAATGACCGTATGTCTTGAGATATTGGTGTCACTTTGATGAGGCAATGGCATGTGTCATTAATGTGTGTGGAAGTTTTATGCTAAAGTTTTATCCAGTCATTGTTGTTACAGATTGGAAAATCAGAATGGAGAATTTCCCATTTTGCATAATCCAATTTAAATATTCCAAGAAGTTCCATAATATGTTATTTTGGTACTCATCAATACACATGCTATCTGCCTGAGTCTCTACATTCTGACATAGAAAAATTCAATAAAACCCAGAGGCAGACTTTGCATCAAGTATTTGAAAGACTGGGATTAAAAGATAAAAGGTTGAAACAAAATATATAGTGTGTTGGGTGTACATCTCAACACTGTTCTGAGACTCCACAGAATCCCTTTTTTGCTAATTTAATTATCATTTTTCTTCAGTAAAGATATATTCCAGTTAATAGTCATGCAGGTATTGTTTTAATGAAATTATTTGACTGTTATTTTACTAATAGTTTACATTTAAAATTAAAGTAAAACTCTTTATTTTGTTCATTTTGACAATAGTGAAATCAAGCAACAAAATAGCAGAGCCTATCAGGGTGAAATCAAAGAAAAAGAAGGCAAGAGAGGTTGATTTAACAGGAGGCAGTGATCCAAAGGACAAACCTAGGAAGAAAGGTACAGTTTTGTATTGATGAGAAATTGTGTTTGATAACATTGGCAGTCTGTGTGAGGTATGCTACAGTTTTTGATAACAAATGAGAATTTTATTTCACAAGGCAGATAACTAAAGCTTTGCTTCACTCTTTTTAATAGATGATATTTCATGTTTAACAAAAATTACCTTCGTATTTTGAAAGGCCATAGTATATATACAGTTGTGAGCAATGATAAAGATTATAAGATTTTGAATAATACCAGGAGCATATGTTGTATATCTGTACAGGAACATTGAATATATGTATATATATATATATATATATATATATATATATATATATATATATATATATATATATATATATATATATATATATATATATGTTTATAAACCGATTTCTTCTTTAAATACATTATTCAATCATAAGGTAATTGCCTCATAATGGATATTGTCACACCTACATTGTACATATCTACAACGGTGCCTTAGTTATCTTTCATGTGAAGGTTTTTGTGTGCAAAATACAATCGTGTACATTCCTATATTGTGCTCTGGTCGGGCAAGTACAAGTAAGATGTACCTCCTTTTGCCTGTATTATGATTGGGTAATGTACTTAAAGAATAAGCCAATTTTTCCTAGTAAAGTATGTTTCTTTGAGAATACTGACCCAATCATAATACACTTAAACACTCTCAGCTTCCCCGCAGTTACATCCATAGAAAGCATGCCTTTTTTCTGTTCCAGTAGTAACTGAGAGGTTCATAGTTTTTGCTGCCAAGCCTTGTACCTAAGGAGAAATCACTCTGTCCAGCTGCCATCTAGGTCAGCAAGACAACTTTTTGCTCCCTTTAACTAAAAGTAGTATATGGGAGGGCTAGATTTGTGAGGTAGTAGTAGTTCTTCTAAGGTATTATGATTGGATAAGTATTCTTGAAGAAACATATTTTACTAGGAAAAGTTGGTTTCTAAAGTTTATATATATTTGACATCCATCTATCTATCAGACCCATCTGGAGGAAGTCTTGGAAAAACTTTAAGCACTGGAAGTCTTGAGGACCATCTGCCTAAACATACAGGTATTTATTTCATTTCCAGTTCTCAAAATTTTTAGATTCAGAATTAAAAAAACTCAGTTAAAACTTCTATATATAAGTTGATACATATGCATTAGTGTAGTCACATTGGGGCTTTTTATTTTTGTCACAATAAAGTATATTTTAAGTAAAAACTCCTTTACTTTAGTCCATGTCACTAATATCCACCTGTATTGTTGTTAGAGTCTGTGGTAGATTTATAGGACTACATCCCCAAAAATCTATTACATGCCTTTGTATATGCATTTATGGTATACCAGCATAACATGGGAACAAGTTACCTTTTGCCTTTCCAGTGATTTTTTTGTTGCCATCAAGAAATACTTCATATTTGTGGGCATGATCCAGAGTAAATGTTTGATATTACCTTGTAACAGTCAGTACACATTTAAATGTAAACAGCCCATCACAGAAATTACTGTAGTATTTTCTTTTGTATCAAGCACACTTGTCCATAAGGGATATATTCAAATAGTCTTTTATTATGCAGTCTGTCATTGGTATCTAGTACATATGCTACAGATTTATTTTAGGCATCTCAGTTTTCTGATATTTGTCAAAGTTTCATATTCTGTTTACTAGGAAAGAGGTGTATATCAATGACAGGAGTCTTTGTATTTTTAGGCCAATATATGTTTGCATTAAAAGATCACTGCAATATGTACGGTCAAAAAATATTTTGCATATAATTGACAAAAAGAACAGAGGCAACACATAACTTTTTAAAGCACTTTAAGATATTTTATTAACTTACACATTTTTCTCTGCATCAGACCCTGCAGTTTAACTCATTAACCCCTGGAGGTTTTTGTCGTTTTCGCCAGAAATGCGAGTAGGAAACCCATTTTGGGGGCTATTTCTGAATACATCCAAATACTTAGACCTCCAGGACATTTTAGGTTAACCTAATGCCTAGTTGTGTTAGAAACATCGTTTTTCATTGGCTATTTCGCCTGAGCATGAGCAGAAGGGTAAAAGTTGGAGGTTTTTTTTTGCTTAACGGACCCATCATTTTCGTGTCAAGACCACTCTTTATTCTAAATGCCCATCTTATCCTACTTTTTGCAAAGGTTCACCTGTCTGTGTGCAGTTCAGACCAGTCTGTCTTAGATCTGAGGCCAAAAAGTCTAAAATCCGGACACAAAATCGGATTCTGACCTCGTGCGAATTTTGGCTGGAGAAAACTCGGGTCCAAAAAGTTATGTTTTTCCCTCTGTATTTTGTAGTGCAACTAGAACATCCATATTATTTGGTATCATCATAAAGCTACATCTGTCTACCTTTCTATAATACCACCCACTTTATTGTGTCATACATGACCGTGACGCTACAGAGCTCAGAAGTAGGCTACCACCTCCTGCCGCGTAAACGCGGCGCCAGGGGTTAATGAGTTAAGAAAATGTTTCTCTCTATTACATTTGACAAAGGATAAAAGAAGTTAGGAAAATAAAAAAGATCTGTTTCTTATAGGAAGTATACCATCATCTCCACATCAGGAGCCAATCCGAAAGCTTCATGATAGTCATACTGTGCCGAGTTTCATGGTTGAGTCAGTGGAGATCCACAAACAATCAGAGATGCAGCCTGTTTCTTCACCAGGGAACAGTAGAGTTAATCGATCATTTTCAACCACCTATGTTAATAGCCTGGACAAGGTATCTGTACGTATAATTTTAGACATAAAAATTTAAAGTGATAAAAAAGGTCAGCAGTATTTTTATATACAGTGAAATGTGTATTGAAGGACACATTGATACAGATTCTACCAGTGAATCATTGCTTACTGGGTCTCATGGGACACATCAATGCAGATTCCCATGAAGAATCATTGTTTACTTGGTCTTAAAGAACACATTGAATCAGATTCCACCAAACAATCATTGCTTACTTAGTCTAAGATTGTGGTTTGTAGCAACCAGAAAATGTATGAAAATTGGTACCCCAGAAAGAATAGAGGAGCTTCTGTTCAAAGCACACTTATCCATAAGGGACACATTCAGGCATCCCATTAAGGAAAATACCTGTATGATTGTCTTTTATATAAAGGACACTTGCCCATAAGGGACACATTCAGGCAGTCCATTATATTGATCACTATAGTATTGTCTTTTGTTTAAAGGACACTTATCCATAAGGAATATATTCAGGCAACTGATTAAAGAAATACCTGAATAATTGCCTTTTGTATAAAGGACACTTTAAGGGATAAGTTCAGGCAGCCTATTACAGAAATCACTGTTATATTGTCTTTGGTATAAAGGACACATGTCCATAAGAGACACACTCAGGCATTACAGAAACCTCTGTATATTTGTCTTTTATATGAAGGACACTAATCCATCTATTGCACATTCAAGTAGCCCATTATAGAAAATCCCCATATGATTGTTTTTGTAAAGATCACTCATCCTTAAGTGACACATTCAGACAATACATTACAGAACTCCCTGTGTGATTGTCTTTTGTGTAAATGATATTTATCCATAAGGGACACATTCAGGTATCACTTTACAGAACTCCCTGTATGATTGTCTTTTGTGTACATGATATTTATCCATAAGGGACACATTCAGATATCCCATTAAGGAAATCCCTGTATGATTGTCAGTTGTATAAGTATTACCTGTTCAATGCAATCTGATTAAAATCAGATCTCCACCGTCCTGCGTGAAGATCTGACAGCAACGGCTTAAGGTTCATGTTCTGGTGATTTGTTATTGTCATAGTCACTTAGTTTATCAGTCAATCAGATGAAGTCTTATATCTTTGTGTTTGGGAGACAGAGCAGTATGACTGAAGAGCATCAATGTGAGCTGGACGATTTCAGCCACTTTAAGATTTTTGAAAGCTGCATTTCCATTGGCTAAATCAAAGGTCATCAGAACATGACCCCTATCTGGTTGCTGTCAGATTTTCATGTATGATAGTGGAGATCGTAGCTTAATCTGATTGCTGTTCAATGCAGACAGAGGACATTTCATGTTCTTCCTCCTCTTCACTGCAAGTTAAGAAACATTGTGCCACATAACATATTATAGACTGTGGACTTTTTTGTAGTAAACCTTACGTAAGTATGTATTAATTTGTTTGTATTATCTACTTTTCTATAGTGGTCTTTCAAGTAGAAAGTCTTGTGTAATTACCCATTCATTTCTTTGCATTATCTGCTTTTCTGTATTTTAATTGAAGAAGTTTCCCAAAAATGTCTGAATTTCTGCCAGTCTTAATAGGAAAGTTTCATGTGTATCGGTAGAACTTTAATCTGTATGCACATGTGCACATACAGCATTCCAGTGACTTTCTCCATGCAAAGGACTTGTTTCATATAAAAGGCAGAATTGTACTGTCACTCAATTGTTCCCTATAAACAAGAATTGCAATGTCCCTTATAGACAAGTTTCAAAATATTTTGTGTTTTCCTATTTAGGTTAGTATAAGCAAGGTAATGTCATCATGCAATTACTCATGTTTTCTTCTTTTCTTTTTTGTGGGTTTAGTTTTCTCCTTCGAATATTTTCCCCAGTCACATTACATTAGGAATATTAGCCTGTTACCTTGTGAATCCTTGTGATTCCAGCCACTAAAAGACGAAAATTGTATTTTCCTGTCTTTTTCAATAGATTATGGGCAATAACTCTTGCCCATTACCTCCCCATGGTACAGCCAGGTGTTGCTAACTTTTAGCTTCACTGTTGTACTGGATAACATTGTCCAGTTTATCCTCCAACAATCCAAGCCATTTTTGTGTTCTAATTGACTCATCTGATGTTCCTTTTGGATTTATTGTGTGGATTAACCATTCTGCTGTAGGTCATATGCATTCCTTTTACAATTTCTGCCAATTAGAGTGATTTTGTTACCTTTTCAGGACTTTCTCCTTTTAAGACCAAGTCACTCACATTATCGTTGACTTCTGCAATGTCATTACCAGTCAGTGCGACTTTGGCTTTGTTTGCTTTCTGCATTTGTAATGGAGTTGGTTTTAGCAAGTTATTAAGATGCTACAGTGCTAATTTATGCTTGTTTTTTTTCTTCTTTATGCTGTTTCTTTAGAAAGGTCAATTAAATACATGAATGTGTAAGTTCAGTGCATGGTCTGTAAGTTCCTAATTTGATGACGACTTTTTCAGTTACTCCATTAGTAAGGGGAATATATATATATATATATATATATATATATATATATATATATATATATATATATATATATATATATATATATATATAAACTATGAATAAATAGATACACAGTTTTATTAATATTTTTATTAAGTATAATGCACATTTTAAAAAAAAATAATATACCTTGATATATTATTGACAAATGTTCAACATTTAATCAGAATTCAAATTATATAATAAAAAATTATGATGTGCATAATACTTATAATCATAAAATAAATAAGTATTTTATAAATAATTAATCATAAATTATTGAAAATTAATTTTAAAATGCCCCTTCATTTTTAAAGAATTAGTAAACTTATTTTTATGATATTAATTTATACTTTCATGATTTAGATTATGGTCAATTAGTTGTGTTCTGTTTTGAAAGTTTCTACATTGATGCAACAACCTCCACTTCAAGGTATGACTCGGACACATTCCTGATAGATACATTGTCTTGGCCGACACTCTACCCAGGAGAGATTAACTCCTTCACATGGGATGTTCTCTCCATCAATCAGTTTTCACTTAGATTTGTGCACTTTGGGGGTGTTCGATGATTGACCTTTTGTGACAAGGTGGCTTCACAAGTTACCAACCTTCATTTCTCCAATCCCAGACCCATAAACTTGGGCCATGGATGCTCTGTCAGTCATTTGGGAGGGTGTGGGCATTTGCCCACTCTCACATGGTTTTGATACCAAAGATAATACAGAATTTATAGGGTCAGAATTGCAAGATAATTCTGATAGCCCTTCTCAGATGGGGCAAGTCCTGGGCCACCTGTCTACATGATCTAGTGATAGATCTGCCCATGAATATTCTGGTAAACCTGAATCATCACAGGAAACCGTGTCTTGGGTGTTCTATTCCTGCTTGGACCATCCTGTTCTCCATGCATGGCTTTTGTCAGGACAGCCTTGTGAGACAGACAATTTAAACCTTGAAAGCTTATGAGGGAAAGTGGCATGATTTCAGAGACTGGTGCCATACCAATATCATATTCCCTCTGAGTGTTTCTGTCCATGGCCAACGTTTTATCTCTGGCACTTTGAGGAGAAACAGTCAAACTTTACTGGTCCATAAGAGTGGACACATTCCAGCATCATGACAGACATGTTTTTGGGCATATAAAGACCTATTGGATCTTTTAGCCCATTTTTGGGTCTCAGTTGACCAAAATCCCTCACTCTGTTTCCAAATGGAACCAATCCTGGGTTTTAACATGGCTCGATTTGTTTCAATCTGAGCCTCTAACCCACACTTCACTAAAGTTCCTATCATACATGACATGTCTCCTGATAGCTGTAGCTTCTGCATGCAGAGTATGCGAGTCGAATGCCCTTTTCATTGACCCAAACTGTCTTCAGCTCAAATCAGAGGGTTTGTTGGTTCTCTGGACACAACCAGGCTTTGTACCCAAAATCGGTTACTGCCCATCAGTCACCAAAGAGTCATCACTTGCTCACAATTATTCGAGACTCAGGTCAAGCACACATGCTGGATTCTGTCTGTGCTCTCAAAGCACTACTTGAAATGCACATAGACAAGTCGTGGCATGAGCAATTGTCTCTTCCTTCCTTCCTTTGCTTCATGAAGTGGGTTCTATGCTTGGTGTACTCTGACATCTCACCAGATCAGAATCATCTCATGAAGATTATGGTACAGAAACTTTGAGCCATCTATGTGAGCCTTTTGCTTGAACATAATGTTTGATCTGGGATCTAATAGAAGCTCTTGGCTGACAAGCAGAGTCAGCCTTTTTGTTTCAAAGATTTTGCGTCACAGAGGAAGAACTTGCATCTTGTTGGTCTGGTGGTGGCAGCACAGACAGCCAGCAGACCCAACTAGATCAATCAACACAGTCTGTTAGCTTCACTGGATTGGCCGGTGAAATTTTGTAGGTAAGAAGATTTCAATATTCATCTTCTTTACCGTATGTTTGGGTCATAGGTCAAATGACCCCAGGCTGTGATGCTTATGTAATTAGGAGAACATGTTATCTTTCACATGGGGAATCCAGCTATTCTTTCCCCGAAGGATACCTTAGGTAGAGGTCATTTGCTCAGCATCCTCTCCTCCTATTACTTATTATCCTAACATAATGTGATTGGGGAACGTATTTGAGGGAGAAAGCAAATTTTTAAGCAAATTATGTTTCTATGAGAATATATACCCGATCACAATACTTAAAAACCTTCCAACCACCCTGTAATGCGAGCATCCTTGTTAGTATCTCACTCAGCTAAAAACTAGTGACACCTGGCAGGAGTTATTGCCCTTTGTCTATTGAAATAGACAGGAAAAGACAATTTTCGTTTTTTAGTAGGGCTTGATTCATGAGGTAGCAGGCTAATATTCCTAATGTGATGTGATTGGGTAAGTATTCTCTGAGAAACCTTATTTACTACAGTCCTACCCACTTATATCGACATCACTTATGTCGACAAGACGCCTATTTCGACAAAAAAGCAAAGTCCCAGTCCCTTGGTCTACTGTTACTACCAAAATTGTTAGGCTTATGTCGACGTCAAGATAAAAAATAAACGTTACATGTCGACAGAAGCCCTTGGTCCCAGCTTGAACAAACCCTTTGTTTTCTAATCATTTATGTCGACAAGCTGCCAGTTCCGATCCATGCTTTGTTCAACAATTAGTTGATCTTGTTGCCATGCTTTAATTTTACCGCCTTATCATTTATGTCGACCAGCTGCCAGTTCTGACCCAAACTTTGTTCAACAATTAGTTGATCTTGTTGCCAGGCTTTAATTTTCTCGCCTAATCATTTATGTCGGGAAGCGGCCAGTTCCGACCTGTACTTTATTCAACAATTAGTTGATCTTTCCACCAGGCTTTAATGTCATGGTTGGATAAAAAAACAGTCTTTTGTTTGGTCCTATAAAGTTGGCCTCTCGCGGCAATTTAAATAAAAGCAATGAAATCTGATCTGATTCTTGCATTTTCCAAAGTGATCAGTGATTAAAGCAAGTTTATTGTGCTGTGAAAGTTTCCTTTTTAACTTTATTTATATTTACAATGGCTACCAACGGCAGTGTAAATGCAGATTAAATTTACGGTCTCTGGAAACTAAATATCTGGCTGTTAAGGAAGTTGAGGGTGGGGCATCTCGCAAAGATGTCTATGAAAAATTTTAAATGTATACCACTTGAGCTGACATTGTTACAGTATTGTATTGTAAGAATCATTTTCTTTTAATACCTCATTAGCATGTGTCAATGTATACAATATTATGCCTTCATTAATCATATCAGCTGCAAATCTCTTGTACTCTTTTATGTACTTTTCACAATGACTTCTGTAACTAAATACAAGTACTGTTTAAACCAACTTGTTGACAGGTTTTCATTTCCCTGCGAATAGCCCCATCCCCTTGGTAGCCTCAATAAGATGGGAACAGACTGAACCAAAATCTAGGCTAATTTAAAAGTACATGTACTTGAAGCGTGTAAATAACAACTATGCAACCATGTGCTTATGCCGACATTGAATATCCTAGTGAATGTTTTTCATATCAGGTTGTGACTGATGCAATATTTTATTGTGGATTTTATTACACAAAGGTAACCAAAATGTAATTTGTCAATATACAAGTGTATTTGACACTGGTTTTGTCTTCATGTAATCAAAATTTGCATTGTTTGTTTTCTCAAAGTGTAAATGCTACTCACTGACGACAGGTCACCCCTTACTGACGAATTTAACTTGTATCTTTTTTTCAGACCCCCCCCCAAAAAACACTTATCTCGACATCCGCCTATGTCGACAATATTTCCTGAGGCCTGAGGATGTCAACATAAATGGGTAGGACTGTATTACTAGTCGGACTCTATGCCTAATATGTTATGTTTACCAACCAGATCCTCTACCCACATCAAGAGACCTATGATATTCTGTATCTGTAATAAAAAGTGTTTAGCCAAGCAGAATTGATACATATAAAAAGAAATGTACAAGTTTGGGTCTCATCCTTTTGCTAGAAATACCAGGTAGAACAATCATCACTCTGTCTGTCTTACTGGCACATTATGCTATGGTAGATCTATGCACAGAAAACATTTCTACATGCAGAACTTTGATTGTTTGATATTTTTCAGCAATCTCATAGTTCTGTGAGCTCAAGAGATTTTCTGACAAAAAGTGCAGACTATGGGACTGAGTTGGAGAAGTCTACTGCTGAGAGTCCCTTCGTTCAATCCTGGGAAAGCGCTAAAAGTGATTCAGCAATAATCTCCTCTAACAGATCAAAATTTCTCAACCTCAGGGACAGGTATACAATTTTTTTTTATTATAACCCCATGTTCTATGCTCAGATTAATGCACACCTCACTTAGATATAGTTTTCTTATAATAAGCTGCTTTTCAAATTAAATCTCATCAAGTTGATTTTTCCAGACTGGGTGAAATTTCTCAGCATGTGTTCAGTATTTTTTAAATGGTAAGCCTTTGTTTGAAGGAAAGTCATTCAGTTTATTTTCTTTCTAAAAGATTTTGACTGACATTTTTAAGGCTGTTGTACTTACACGTATAATTGACAGTTCAATGTCTGTCATATAAATGTGTACAAAAATCAACATTCCACTTAGCTTTGTGTACCAGGGTATGGGTGTCTTTTAGTCTTTCCGTCCGTCAACAAAGTGGTTTCTGTAACATATCTCTAGTTTGCCATGATTTTTTTTCTCATACACATTTGTTTATGTGGCTTACCGTGGGTAGAGGCAAAAGGTCAAGATCACTAGAGCTGAAAATTTTATTTCCTGTTTGCATGATAAATGAAATTACCTTGGTCTAATTTTCATCAAACTTGATTGATTGATTACACTTAAGCAAGGGCAGCTTCATATGGATTCTGAAAGGTCAAAGTCACAAGAGCTTCTGCTTGAGAAGTCCAGTTGTTATCAGACTTCATAGGCAGTCTACACCTGGGCAAGGACTTCATCCCATTGAATTTTGAACCCAGAGGTCACACAAGCTGAAATTGTGATCATGGATTCTACATGATGAGTATTGTCTCATCTTCAAAATACATTACTCAGTCATAATACCTTAAGAGAACTCCTACTGCCTCGCAGAGCCAGCCCTCCCAGGTTAAAAGTTTTTAGCTAAAAAGCTCAAAGTTATCCGCCCACTTTGGTGGGAGTGAGATAGAGTGATCTCGGCATGATATCAGGATTGGCACCAAATCCTGTGAAATTGCCAGTTACTTTTGTTCGTACAGAGTAGCACACTGTTACATGCAGAGAGGCCTCACAAAATCCATACAGTAAAGAAGTTTGGAAGTTTTCTCAAAACAAGTTTGAGGAGTTTCATCAAAGCCTTTGCTCAGATACAAAGCAGCACTTATCACCTAAGTGCATTCAATCAACTCTGTTATGGGTTCGCAATAGAATGCAACAACGGGTTCTAATGCCATTCATTGTGGAGACTGCGCAATCAGTTGAACTTGCAAGAGGCGTGATTTCATGTCCCCACTCACTTAGTTTCAAGAACTTCTGTGATCTGCCTGCAACAGGCTACAAAGCAGCAGGCTAGTTATATTTTGGAAAATGACATGTTTTCACATGATTTCCTCCATTTTTGTTCACAATCTCCTTGTCAACAGGACATCTCCGACCTTGTAACCTTACAAAAACTTGGTTGACTTGGTCTGGAATCAATGTTCAGGTATAAAGAATGTTTCTTGCATGAACAAGGGTTGAAGTCATGCAATGGTAGATTCCTTGTCTACACAGAATAATCCATCTACTTGAGAATTCCTTCTGCTGAGTTTTGCTGAATGTGGCAGCAAACTCCCTAGTCTTTTGTTGCTTTCTTGAGCTCCCATAACAGTGATACTGTGGTCCATATGGAGACCAAACCTTTGCCAGTTGGACCAACTTTCACAATCTGCACAATACGAGGTTGCATTTCAAAGACAGGGAAACCAACATGGACTCACACAGGGATTACCACTGCAAGTACAACCTCTGGCAATCATGATTGCTATGTATGTGAGCACAGATGACTTGGGGAGCAAGTATTCTACCATTTCAGGGTGCCCTAGGAGTGTGGTCCCCTGAGGAACATTATTTACATATCAACATACTTGAGATGAAACTGTTTTGAAAGTTGTTCACTTGTGGCTAGAGAACCTACATGGGAATGGTGTTCTCATTCTGTCTGACAACTCCACTGTGGTGATTTATCTCAAACAGCAAGGTGGAACCATGTACCCAGACCTTTGTATTCTTGTTTTGGATTTTCTAAAGTGGTGATCTCAATGACAAATCCACATTTAAGTTTGACATCTAATGCACTGGCAGACTCTTTGTCCTACAAAAAGGAATTAGTACAAACAGAATGGTCTCTCCATCCTTTAGTTTCCACTCAGTAGATACTCAGTGGGATATACCTATGATAGACCTATTGGTGGCAATGTCAAATGCCAAAATCCTAACCTTTGTCTTGCCAGTCCTGGATCCAAAAGGCTTGGATAGTCGATGCTTTTTCGATAGACTGGAATAACCAGATGTATGCTCTCCTCCAACATATCCATCTGAAGGTGATTCAGGAATCAAAAGAATCTAAGTGTATACTCATCTGGTTACTCCACTTGAATGGAAATCTTGGACCAACTGCATCAATCTTGCAACAGAACCACCAAGAATCAAAATTTTTATTCCTGCATCTGTTTTAAACCATGATGGCAGGTATTTCATCCTAACTCAGAGTTACTGAACCTCCACATTTGGATCTTATTAAATATGCCCTTAAGAACAAACAGTTCTCACAACAACAAGTGGTGGAGAATCCCTAAAGTGAGATGGCCATCTACCTTAAAGACATTCAAAGGCAGTGGAATATAATCTCAATGGAGTGCACAAGAGCACTGTATACCAATGTAGGCATCCATACCTCAATAGATAACTTCCTAGGGCTCTTCAGTGAGACACAGTTTGCACCAATCACAATTAAACCTACCATTCAATGATCACTGGCACATTGTGCTATCAGTGAAGAGAGGATATCAGGCAAACCAAAGACCTATCTGATCTTCTGTTCATTTTGGATTCACCAGGCCAATGAAAAATGTATCCTTGTCCAGTTGGAATTTATCATGGGTATTTACCTTGCTGAACAAGACACCTTTTGAATGGCTATCAGAGGCTTAATTAGTTCACATCTCATATTAGCCCAGTCTCCTCTGCTTTGGTGATCAGCATGCAGAATCAGTGAATGTATTTTCTGTTGGTGGACCCATCTACATGCAGTTCTGCAGCTCCTGAATCATCCTGCTTTCATTGCCAAGAACAGGCTACTATTCATGGGGATATTGGCAATAATTCCTATTCTGGATACTTCCTCTAAATGTCATGTACAGGACCCAGTGCGAACCCTGAGGTAGTATTCAGGAAGACCAAACCATTGCAGCAAGGGAGATCATGCCTCATTTTGCCTTGAAAAGATGGGAAGGACATTATTTCAACACGGATTTAATCAGGAGGAACCATTATCTGTGGTGCAGTAGGTTATCCTTCGGGGTCATTTGACAGCTTCATTAAGAAACAGTTTCATGACTTCAGCTGGATTTGTGGAGTGAAAATTTTTCTCTTTCAAAGCCGCTCCCATACATATATAGTCTATTTCCAAAATTGGGTTATATAGAAGCTGTCTCACATACCTTATGGGACCAGAGATGGTCTCTCTGGGATAAGGGGATGTACCTCCCCCCATCTCTTACCTATTCTTCTAAGGTATTCTGATTGGGTAATGTATTTTGAAGAAGAAACTAATTTTTTTTAGTACAACATTTCTTTGATAATACTTATCCAATCATAATACCTTAGGAGAACTATACTACTTCTCAAAGCCTCCAAGGTTAAAACTTTTTAGCTTAAAAGCTAAAAGTTATCTGCCCACCTAGGTAGCAGTTAGATAGAGTGATAGCCCCCTTGATACTTGGATTGTCACCAAATTCCATGAAATCACAAGTTACTACTGGACTGGAAGGCACATGTTATATATGAATGTAACTGTGGTGAGGCTGGGAGGGTGTATACTACAGTGGGACCCCACTTTAACACAGTAGTTGGGAGCCATAGAACCCGACCGTGTTATGAACCGAACCGTGTTATAAGCAACCATGTACAGTACCAACAAATTTGCAGGGTTAGTGGGGTGGGTGGTAATGAAAACAGGTGCAGAAACTTGTGCTTCATTGGCATAATTACCAGTTTAAATCAATGTATATTAAATGAGAAAACACCTGCAGTGATAACAGAGATTGCATGTATAATATATTTCTTTATTCAGAGAACCAAGCATTGGTACATACACGTGTATGGTTTATATATACATATCTAATCTATAGCATGAATAGAGTATCAACACCGTGTACTCACCCGTGAATCGAATCACTTACATTGAATCCACAATACAAGTATTTCCATCGAAAATATCCACACACAGATTTAAAATATTCAATAATTTTGTCACAGATCATTATGTGACTGAATTCAATGGAAAAATAAATAGGAGAATGATGGAACAGTGTGTCCGAAGGTTAAAAAACGGTGTCTGTATAAATTTCATACTGCTAAATTTTCTCATCTGTGAATTGTAATACTTTATTATTGTTTGAAAAACTCAGTGATTTTCAGCTGCTATTTGCTACTGTCACGTTTGCTCTTTGCAAAGTCAATCATATTTCTTAACTGAAGAATTCGAACATAGTCAATATCTTGCGTCTCCATCCATCTCAAAGCACACTCTAAATTTTTGACTGCTTCTGTTGCTGACGGTGGATTATCCTCAGGTGTGGTGTCCTCAGTGTCATCAGAAGCATCACCATTGTCATCATCACCATTGGTGTTATTGAACATAATATTTTGAACAATTTCTGCATCTGAAATGTGATCTGCAACTGGGCAGTCATTATCAAAATTGAGCCATTCATTAACACGGTCGTGTGACTGCATCAGCTTCCCAAATGCCCTCTCAGCCTTGAACACATCATTCTCAGAAAATCAATCAAATAAACTATCATCATCATCACCGCTGTTATCCTGAGTAATAGTAAATGCTGCCCCAAGTCCTTTTTCCCAGCATTTCTCAATGCATCTGGGCGTAATGGCATCCCAAGATTTGCCGCCAAGGTACATTACTTCTTTCAGATTTAAACTTTGTAGTGTCGCCTGGACGGAGGTTTCATCGCAAACAATCTTTTTCACAAGTTCTCTTCTATAATTCACTTTAAAAACTGATATTATGCCCTGGTCCAGAGGCTGAACCCTGGAAGTTGTATTCTTTGGGAGGAAGCTGGCTTTCATTTTCCCATCATTACTAACCAGGCTGTTTGCGGGTGGGTGCGCGGGGCAGTTGTCCAATAATAACAATGCCTTTGGCTCCATCTTCAGATTACTGAGATGGGATCGAATTGCTGGTACGAATTCATTCTGAAACCATTTTTCAAACAAAGCAGCTGTCATCCATGCGTTTTTTGTAGCATCATATGAAAATGGTAGGGTCTTCATATTCAAATGATGGAAGCACCTAGGGGACTTGAATTTTCTGATACATAGTGGTTTAAGTTAGTGTCTTCCCGTTTTATTGACATAAAACAGCAAAGATAATCTCTTCTTTATTTTCTTAAACCCTTCTTGTTTATGTTCATCTTTTTTCACAGCTAGGGTGGTGTCAGGCATCATTTTGTAGCACAATCCAGTTTCATCACAATTGTAAATCTGCTCTGGGGTAGATCCACCTTCCTCTATGATTTCCCTCAATTCATCTGAATAGTTCATAGCAGCTTCAGAATCTGAAGAGCGGATTTCTTCAGAAACTGTCACGTGGCTAATTCCATGTCACTTCTTAAAACGGTTTAGCCATCCATTGCTTGCTTTGAAGCTAGAGTCTTGCCCATGTAAGTCGGTGTGAAATTTTTAAGCTTGTACCTTTACAATTGATCCTGATATAGGCACTCCTTCAGCTCTAGTCTGTACAAACCACTGATACAGGGCTGCATCAAGTTCGGTGTCTCCTGCTAGTCTTGCTTTCTTTCTCATCAATCCATCACTTACATGCATATCCACAACCATCTCTCTTAGTTTTACTTCTTCCCTCTTCCATCCTCGGATTGTTGATTCATTCACACCTAAACCTTTAGCTACTTGTGATTGTCTAACACCGGACTTAATCCTGTCCAAAGTTTCAATCTTTTCTTTAAGAGTAAAAGCTTTACGTTTCTGTTTCCCGTTTTCCATTCAAAATGTCCACTAACTAACACTTTTACACTTATTAGTTTAAAAGACTACAGCAAGAATAATTGTCAGTCAACAATGGGGGTTTATTTGTAGGAAGTGGACAACATTATTCACTGGTCAACTTATTGCATAAAACAACACCGCCAAGCCATGCGCACATGTTGGCGGCTTTCGTTTCTTTGATGTTTTATAAATCGTTGCCCCATAATTTGAACAAGTTTAGCTCGGCAGTTTACTTTGATGATGAGCAATGTACTTAAATTAATTGATCTATAAATTCAGGTGAGAATCTTTTATCAACCGCCGCATTGTTTGTTGCTTAGTTGTTTAGTCAGTTTAGAGAACATATGTCGGATATTGTTTGAGCAACGACTGTATACGGAATGCACTGAAGACAAACACAAAGTAGACTGATGGCTTCTTTGCTCATGGATCAGTAATAATAAGATTAACACTTATGAGCTGTCATTTTTCAACAATAAACAAAGATCAAAGTTCTCAAAAGGCCCAGCCATTGGTTCAGAAACTCGTATTTCCGATGTTTATTTTTGCACAAAACTGTAAGAAATTGGTTAAATGAAAAAATTTTAGGAGCCACGCTGCGATTGTTTTATATTCGAATCCATACGTGATTACCTCCCTAAAGAAGAAATGTTTTCCATGTACGAGAATAATACATGTATATGATATTTCAGGAACCATGCCACAATCGTCTTATATTCGAATTTATATGCAATCTCTTCTCCAAAATGATAATAAAACTTTTTACATATTTTATATTTCGTACTTATAAGAATTTTTTTTTTTTACAAGGTAATAAGGTAAATGAAATTTTGGGAGCCATGCCACGACTGTGTTATATCCGAATTTGTGTTATAACGGAGCGTGCTATAGCAGGGTCCCACTGTATTATGATTGGGTTTCCTGCATCCAGTTTTGTACAGATTCATTGTTGCATTACATTTGTGGACCGGGGAGCTCCTGATTGAGTCAGCTATCAGTAGATCAAAGATCAAAGTCACTGTACATAAAATTTCAAGATTATGTTAACTGTACATTTGCAGTAGCTAAAACTCGTCATCAGTTCTTTTGATGGCTGTTGTTACTAAAGGAGTGTTTAGAGATGACTCCTGTTGGTACTGAGTGAGCATCAGATGTAACACTGTTGCTTCTTTTCGCAAATTAAACTGCATCAGGCATACTTGTGCCTTGTGGTATGTATATACATGCTAACAGAGCAATCAAATTAGTAAATTTTAAATCAAGCATAGCAGTTAATTTGGGATAAAAGAGAAATTCAGTCCTGTGGCCAAATAAATGCATTGATAAGCTGCTTAATTGGCAGTTATCTGTGTACCAGTTGAAAGCTGTCACAGTAATGGATATTCAGCTGAAGTCACTGAGAATGATCTGTACATGTGTCTCTGCAACAAGATACTTGTATACTTTAGTAACGAATATAATTTTACTTGAACATCAGTAAGAAACAGACTGATTATTCCATTGACACTCTTGAGCATCAGTAATAAAGAGACTGATTATTACTTTGACTTTCTTGAAAATCAGCAATAAAGAGTGATTATTACTTTGACTTTCTTGAACATCAGTAATAAAGAGACTGATTATTACTTTGACTTTCTTGAACATCAGTAATAAAGAGACTGCTTATTACTTTGACTTGAACATCAGTAGTAAAGAGACTGATTATTACTTTGACTTGAACATCAGTAATAAAGAGACTGATTATTACTTTGACTTGAACATCAGTAATAAAGAGACTGATTATTAATTTTGCTTTCTTAAATATCAGTAATAGAGACACTGATAATTACTTTGACTTGAACATCAGTAATAAAAGAGACTGCTTATTACTTTGACTTGAACATCAGTAGTAAAGAGACTGATTATTACTTTGACTTGAACATCAGTAATAAAGAGACTGATTATTAATTTTGCTTTCTTAAATATCAGTAATAGAGACACTGATAATTACTTTGACTTGAACATCAGTAATAAAAGCTTATTACTTTGACTTGTTAGAGGAAGTCACCTTCATTAACGTCCACTACAATATAATATCAGGTGTAAACTTAATTGTTTTGTTTCTTCAAAGACATGTAGATATTTATATATTTTTTTGTAAACATGACAGTTTGGTCTCTGATCAAATTATTAAATTGTATACAATATGTATAGTAACAAGGAGATAGATACAAAATGTTATTGACAGATATCCTTAATTTTCTATTGATACATTTAGAGATACATGTACTTATTTTCACTTTTAACAGAACCTACAGAATTTATTGTAATTATTGTTTTCTTGGTCATTTGTATCAGTGTAATAAATATATTAATTTAGTTACCTCTTCTGTTAGATGAAAAATGAATAATCATGCATATTTCTTCAAAATGTGCATTCTTTATTGTGCAGATGATGTTATGCAGCTCCTTCTACAATACTGACTTTAAAGCTTTTAAGTTGCATTCACTTCCAAAGCCAGTTACAACTAAGATAATGAATGCTTTTATTTTAGTTCATAGCTATTTAAAACAATTGTCTTACAACTGTTATGCATATTTAATTTGTGTGATTGACCTTTATCCATATTTGAGTGCAAAAGTTGGGCCTACCTGACTCATGTTTTTTGTGAACAATATATGACAAAGCTAATATTATTCTCTGATTGCAGATTATCTATTAAGGTATTGCAATGTATATGTAATTTAATTACTTGTTTGTTAGTTTTAAATTTTTTTATTTTATTTTATTCCATTACATGTTATTGTAATGATAATTTTGTCTACTGGATTTCATTTTTTTTAGAAATTCAATTCAGTTCTGTTTGACCTGATAAACAGCCAGTAGTTTGAAACATTGTATCTTTTTGTTGACCTTGATTCAGAACCAGTGTCAGGTTTGGAGTAAACAACTTTTTTTTATTATTCATTTCTAGAGTAAAAATCATTGATTTTAGTTAAGGCTATACTAGAGTACGTGATTTTAGGCATGTAATGTTTATACGTTGTTCTGTAGAGAGGTGATCACGTGACCCCATCTGGGAATTTATTTTGTGTTTTAGTTGTGCTTTAAACCTTTGAAGCTCAAAGGTGTTTTATTTTGACCAGTTTGAGTTGAATTTTTTTATTTTATTCAATTTAAAGAAATTTATTTTCCCTGGAAAATATTAGTGCTCATCAAAATTCTTGGATAAAGACATTTATTGAAATTATTCAAACTGGAATATTATTCTTTGTGATTCAACAAGGAACTGTTGACACATCAGGACAAAGCAGACCATCGAAGACGTCATCATCTTCTATCTTGGAATTTCATCGGGATTCGAACTGTGATTCATTTAGGACTTATCATTGATAGGACTTATATTTTTTTAATTCTTGGATTAATTTTTGGATTTGATTCATAAACCATAAGTCCTTTTTCTTATTTTTACCTTTTTTTTCCAGGGAAATAAATTATTTGTTAAATTTACAAAGCTTGTTGGCTTCACTCTTTTCGTGTTACTTTTGTACCAGCCTAGACACATAACAAGAAAATTGGTTGCTTGTCCTTGGGATATATGAATTTTGGCAAAAATATTTCAGAAAATTGTTTTTGAAATTTAAACTCCCCTAGTTGCAGAATTAAAAAAAAATCCCAAGTATTATTTCACATTTTGTTTGAAATCTTTAGTGAAATCAACAGGCTTTTTGCAATGTCATCAAAAGTGGAAATTTTTCTTTCAAATCCTACCCAGGAGCAATTGGATTGTTTGAAAAAAGATGAATTGCTTGAACTTGCCAGAAAATATGATCTTTCTGAGGCAAAAGCTTCTTAATGAAGCAAAAAATAAAAAAATTTTGGCCCAGTATTTGGTAGAAAATAGTGTTTTGGATAAAAGTGTTTGGTTTCGATCAGTAAGTTTGTATCAGACTCCGACATAAAAGCAAAGGAATTAAAATTAAAATACAAGATGGAATTGGAGTTAAGAAAGCTTGAACTTCAGAAAGAAGAAAAGCAAATGCAGTTGCAACTTGAGAAAGAGGAGAGAGAGAAACAAATGCAGTTGCAATTTGAGAAAGAGGAGAGAGAGACAGAAAGAGGAGAAACAGATGCAAATGCAGTTAGATAAGGAAGAAAGAGAGAAAGATAAACAAATGCAATTAGATAAGGAGGAGAGAGAGACGGATGCAAATGCAAAGAGAGAAGGATGAAAGGGAATTTCAAGTTAGGTTAAGAGAATTAGAGCTGGCAAGTGAAAGGCATATTCCCACTTCACATACAAATTCAAGTTTTAATATTACTAAGAATTTTAGGCTAGTACCCCCTTTTAGCGAAAAAGAAGTAGACAAATATTTTCCTTATTTTGAAAAAGTTCCTGAAAATTTGAAATGGCCAAGGGAGCATTGGACTCAATTATTACAGTGTGTACTTTTTGGCAAAGCCCGAAATATCTATGCATCCCTGTCAGTTCAGCAAAGTGCTGACTATGATCTGGTTAAGGAATGCATCTTAAAGGGTTATGACTTAGTCCCTGAGGCTTATTGGCAAAAACTCAGGAACTATAAAAAAGAAGCTGGACAAACTCATGTTGAATTTGCAAGAGAAAAAGAGCAGTTATTTGATAACTGGTGCTTAGCCAAGAAAGTTGATAAAGATTATGAAAGTCTTAGACAACTTGTATTACTTGAAGAGTTCAAGAACTGTGTCCATAGTGACATTAAGACTTATATTGATGAGCATAAGATCGAAACCTTGGAACATGCTGCTCATGCTGCTGATGAGTATTTCTTAGCACATAAAGTTCCTGTTGTAGGCAAGTCTTCCACTCAGTAGTCTTCTGGTAAGAAGGTATTTCAGCCTAATACGAGCCCTTCTAGAACTCAATCTAGCACATCTTTTAAAAATCAAGCTTCTGATAAGCTTGATCAAAAATCCTTGTCTCTTCCTATGTGTATGTATTGCAAGAAGAAAGGACACATTATTTCTGATTGCTTCAAATTGAAAAATAAGCATCAGAATCAAGATAGACCTATCCCAATGCTCTTATTTCTAAGAGGTCAAGGTCATGGTCTTGTATTGAAAGCAATACATTTGTTGGGTCTAATAAACCCCAGTCTGATTTTATTATGGAGAATTATGAACCATTCATGTCAAAGGGTTCTATATTACTCTTGGGTGATTTGGCCAATCCTATCCCTATTAAAATTTTAAGGGACACAGGAGCTTCTCAGAGTCTTTTATTATCAGGAACTTTGCCTTTTTTTGAGAAGTCTTCTTCTAATGACAGTATTCTTATTCAGGAGTAGAGTGAGGCTTTGTTAATGTTCCTCTCCATTGTGTAAATTTGTCATCAGACTTAGTCTCAGGACCTGTGACAGTTGGAATAGTACTGCTTTACCCGTTCAGGGCATTCATTTATTACTAGGCAACGACTTAGCTGGAGATAAGGTTGTGGTTAATCCACTTGTAACTGACAAGCCTTGTTTGGATCAGAAAGTTGATCCTGTTGAAAAAGAATTCCCTGATTTATACCCAGCTTGTACAGTTACTAGAGCTATGGCAAAGAAAGCTCTTGAGAATGATGTTGATCAGGAAAGTATTCCTTTAGCTGACACATGTATTGGTCAGGCTTTTGATGAGGTCACTTTCACTCCTTGTTTGGAGCAATCAGAAGGTATTGATCACAGTGATCCTCTTTTAACTATTCTTTCTCTTTATTCTAATCAGGGTGACAAATGACAATCACTTGTCAAACAGGAAAAAGATCCTGAGATCTCCTGTTTGTTTCAGTAGGCCATTAGTGAAACTGAAGCCACTGAAGTACCTGTCTGTTATTTCATTAAAAATGAAATTCTTATGAGAAAATGGAGATCTGCCGAGGTACCTGCTGGTGACGAGTGGTCAGTGAACTATCAGATTGTAGTTCCAAAATCTTACAGACAGGAAATTCTTAGTTTGGCCCATGAAACTCCTCTGGCTGGTCATTTAGGGATTAATAAGACTTATCACAAGATCTTGACTCACTTTTATTGGCCAAAAATCAAAAGTGATGTTTGTAAATACTGTAGATCTTGTCATACTTGTCAGATGGTAGGAAAAATCAATCGGTAGATACCTAAGGCTCATCTGCAACCTATTCCTGCATTTGATGAACCATTTAGCAGAATAATGGTAGATTGTTTTGGTCCCTTACATAAGACCAAGTCAGGCAACCAATACTTGTTGACCATTATGTGTGCGTCAGCAAGATTCTCAGAGGCAATTCCTTTGAGGAATATTAAAACTAAAACAATAGGAAAAGCTTTGATAAAGTTTTTTACTCAATTTGGCCTTCTCAAATCTGTCCAGTCTGATCAAGGGTCAGATTTTATGTCTGGAATTTTCCAGCTAGTTATGCTTGAATTTGGCATCCAGCAATTCAAGTCAAAAGTGAAATTATGGTTTGACAAAGCTTCAGTGGAGAGAACTTTTGAGTCTTGTAATAGATTTTTTTCTCTCTTGCTCATTCTTCAAAATTTTCTTCAGATTAGGTATTACGGTCCTTACAAAGTTAAGAAGAAAATGAATGAGTTAAATTATAATAATAGTACTCTGATGTAAATAGATTATAGGAGTACCAGTATATTGAGAGAGATAGCCAGGTAAATCATTGTATTAATTTAGTTGTACCTGTTCCACTCAGTGAGGATTTAAGTGAAGGAATACAATCGGACTTTACTGATTTGGAGTGACAAATCTTCAGAATTCAGAAATTATGAATAATCTGGACCAGAAACTTTCACACTTGCAACAACAGGAAAGGAATGAACTTAAACAGTTATTATTTGAATACGAGCACTTATTTCCAGATGTTCCTACGAGAACAAACAAAATTTTTCATGACGTTGAAATTGTAAATTCCAAACCTGTGAAACAACACCCATACAGGATGAACTCTCTCAAACAGGAATACTTGAAAAAAGAAATTCAGTATTTGAGAATGATTTCATAGAGCCCAGTAAAAGTGACTGGAGTTCACCATGTATACTTGTTCCGAAACCAGATAAATCTTTTCCGTATGTGCACTGATTATAGGAAGGTGAACAGTGTGACTAAAACAGATTCATTTCCATTACCAAGAATTGATGACTGCATTGATAAAATTGGAAATGCCAAGCATGTCACCAAATCTGACCTTCTGAAAGGATTTTGGCAAATTCCACTGACGGAAAGGGGAAAAGAAATTTCGGCATTTGTGACTCCAGATGGACTTTATCAATATAAAGTGATGATGCCACTTGGGATGAGGGGTTCGCCAAGTACCTTTCAACGTTTAATGGATATGGTTACCTCTGGTCTAGATAATTGTGATGCTTACATCGATGATGTCATCATCTACAACGACACCTGGAAAGAACATTTAGCAACAATTCTGAAATTCTTTGACAGACTCACTGATGCAAGTTTGACAATCAATTTATCCAAAAGTGAGTTCTGCTGTGCTTGTCTAACATTTCTAGGACATATTGTGGGATATGGACAAGTGAAACCTATAGATGCTAAGGTCAAGGCTATCTCTGAATTCCCTGTGCCTGTCAGTAAAAAGCAACTGATGCGATTTTTAGGTGTGGCTGGATACTGTTGGAAATTTTATTCCAATTTTTCTATTATGGCTGAACCCCTGACAAATTTATTAAGCAAGAAAAACAAGTTTCTTTGGACTGAAAAATGTCAGGAGGCTTTTGACAAGTTAAAGGCCATACTTAAGAGTGCACCAGTTCTTACAGCTCCAAATTTCAGTCAATTGTTTAAACTATCTGTTGATGCAAGTGATGTTGGGGTTGGAGCAGTATTGACTCAAGAAGATAGAAATGGTGTTGATCATCCAGTGCACTATTTTTCTAAGAAATTAAATAAGCACCAAAGAAATTATTCAGCAATTGAGAAGGAATGTTTTGCTTTGATAATGGCATTACAGTATTTTGAAGTTTACATTAGTTCAGCTCCTTCTCAGATTATTGTGTTTAGTGATCACAAGCCCCTTACTTTCATCGACAAGATGAAAAACAAAAATCAGAGATTATTAAGGTAGAGTTTGTTATTACAGGAATATAGTATTGACATCAGGCATATCAAGGGAAAAGACAGCTTAATAGGAGATGCACTTTCCCATGTATAGAAATATTATTTCATGTACACTTTGTATTTAATTCATAGGAGTTCTTCTTGTGTAAATTTTTCACCTCATATATAATTAATCTGTGGTAAAAAAGAAAGCTTTATTATATAAATCTTTCTTTTTCTTTTATGGGGGGAAGTGTTATATATACGTAATTTAATTACTTGTTTGTTAGCTTTAAATTTTTTTAATTTTCTTTTATTCCATTACATATTATTGTAATAATAATTTTGTCTACTATATTTGATTTCTTTTAGAAATTCAGTTCAGTTCTGTTTGACCTGATAAACAGCCATTAGTTTGAAACATTGTATCTTTTGTTGACCTTGATTCAGAACCAGTGTCAGGTTTGGAGTAAACAACTTTTTTTTATTATTCATTTCTAGAGTAAAAATCATTGATTTTAGTTAAGGCTATACTAGAGTACGTGATTTTAGGCATGTGTTTTTACGTTTGTTCTGTAGAGAGGTGATCACATGACCCCATCCATGAATCTGTTTTGCGTTTTATTTGTGCTTTAAACCTTTGAAGCTCAAAGGTGTTTTATTTTGACCAGTTTGAGTTGAATTTTTTTATTTTATTCAATTTAAAGAAATTTATTTTTCCTGGAAAATATTAGTGCTCATCAAAATTCTTGGACAAAGACATTTATTGAAATTATTCAGAGTTCCAAACTGGAATATTATTCTTTGTGATTCAACAAGGAACTGGTGACACAGCAGGACAAAGCAGACCATCGAAGATGTCATCGCCTTCCATCTTGGAATTTCATCAGGATTCGAACTGTGATTCATTTAGGACTTAACATTATCAGGACTTATATTTTTTAATTCTTGGATTAATTTTTGGATTTGATTCATAAACTGTAAGTCCTTTCTCTTATTTTTACCTTGTTTTTCTAGGGAAATAAATTATTTGTTAAATTTTACAAAGCTTGTTGGCTTCACTCTTTTCTTGTTACTTTTGTATGAGCCTAGACATATAACAGTATCACTTGGAGATATACATGTTTGTGTGGCCTTTTGACCTTGGAAGTCTCTAGAAGTGATTTTGTTTATGCATTTGATGGGAAAATGACCCTGATACTGGTTCTTTTATTGTGTCTAAGTTTTTCATATATGGGAGAAAGAAACAGAAATTCTTTATTCCTCTCATAACATCAGTCTTAAGAGAATTAATTTTAAATGTGTTTCAGTTAATATTTGAGAGGATTTATTTATTAAAATTATTCTTTGGAATTAAAAAGTGCTCATTAATACTTTTTGGACCAAATCACTATTTTAGGATTATTGTGAATTCATTCAGAGACATTTTGGATTATATCATTATGATACATCAAGACTTAGCACATGAACACTATTCCAGGCTGTTGGCACATCAGGACATTCAAAATTGGAATTAATTTGAAACACTGCTGGAATTCATTCAGAAAACACTTGATACTTTTTAACTTTTGATAGATCTCTTAGGGCTGTTTGGTATTTAATTCACAATACTGTACATTCTTTTTAAATTTTCACTTTGTCTTCTAGGGAAATAAATTATTTGTTGAATTTTATTAAACTTTTTGGTCTTCACTTTGTTCTGTTACTTAATTTAAGACCACAGAGTTGTAACAAAACAAAATTCCATTCAGATCATCCAGTTCAGCTTGTTTAATGTTTTGGGAAAACCTGGTTTTATAAACTAAAGGTATGATTGATTATGCTTTGTGACGTGGACATTTTGTAAACAGGACTCTTATTTCCCTGACTGTAGACATGCACTGTGTTGAGTTGATCTTATTGGTTTTCATTAGGTTCTGATATACATTTTGTTTAGGTAGAACAGGTTTTAGGTCATGCCAGAATCATCTGATTGTGACACTAGGACATTAGGAGTACATAGTCTACACTTTGTTGTGCCAACCCTTGAGTAAATTATAGGTAGGCTGTTGTAATGACTTCATGGTCTTAAATTTAGTGACAGAAAATAGTGAAATACCAACATATTTTGTAAAATTCAACAAATAATTTATTTATCTAGAATTCAAAGTGAAAATATAAAAACCACTTACTGTATGGTGAATGAAATCCTAAATAGTCCTAGAAGTTAAATCACAAGTCCAAAAGTACAAATATTCCAAATAAGTTACAGTGGTGTTATGAATGAAGTCCAGTCTGTTGTGCTGATGTGCCAGTAGTCTGGAATAGTTTGATGTGCTGACAGTCTTGATGTATCACAATGATATTATCCCAAATGTCTTTAAACAAATTAACAGTAATTGTGAAATAGTTAGTCCTGAAGTTTATGAGCAGCTTTTAGTTTCAGTGAATAATTGAAATAAATATATCCTCTCAAATAATAATTAAACACAACTAAATGACTCCACTAAGACTTATCTTTAAGATAGAAATAACTAAATCTCAGGTAAACATCCCTTATATAAAAAACTAAGATTCAGTTTCAGAACCAGAATGAGGGTCAAATACTCCTTTCATGAGCATACTATCTTGTAGCAAAATCAGATCCTTTAGCAGCTAACCAATCAGAAATTAGGTGACCTGGTCTTCCTAGGGGGAAACCTATGACCTGAACTCAAGTCGCATCAAATTTGTGAACAAGATTTCTTCTAGACTCCAAAGGTGAAAAGGCCACAATGATATGTTTACTGCAACAAAATGACCTCTTCCTAAAGTACAAACCCACAATATACAAAATGGACAAAATTAGTTATCTAATATGTTGTTTACTAAATGAACACTACAATCTACAATAATAAAAATTAACACACATTATGGATACACATAGCACTGTGCACCCCCACCCCCATGCAGAGGTTTCTTCCGTACCCCAAGTGCAAGCCATCCACATAGTTTAGCTTTGGGCAGGTGTATAAAATTAATAAGTACTACTGACCCATTTTATTGTTTTCATCAGAATCATGTTACTTGCACAGTAACAGCTGAGAATCTCCAACAAGGGACAAATAATTGCTGTGCAGAGGCAATTTTTAAAATTGAAAATATTTTTCTCAAAACAAGCATCTCTGTAACCTGGCTTCCTCTTCAGACTGGACACATATTCTTGTCCCAAATAAGGCTATTCTAATATTAATCTAACCTCTTTATTCTTGACACCTCTATAAAGGAACACAAAATGTTATTCCCAATAGAATCTGGTTTACAGTATGTGTATGTAGCTGGTTTACTAAGCAAGGTCACAGTGCCCTGTGCACAATGCAAGTGACAGAGTCATTTATTTCTTGGATAGTTAAGCTGGAAATTCATTTTTTGTAGGGTTCAGTCAAGCTTGACGTCCAAGACCAAGCAGATTGTGCAAACAATTCGGTCATCAGTGGATGAGACTGTGTTCTCCAGAGTAAATATATTTTATTATATTTTTATTTCTATAATTTTAATACATATCTTGGCCCAGTTGTTGTCTACTTGGAAATTTTACTGTGGTTTCACTATTTTTCATGGGGTGTCACTTTTTTTTAATGGATTTCATGGCTACAATTTATCTAATGAAAAATGAGCCACATGTGATGCATAAACACCCGCCCCCCAATTTTTAATTTGACTGATACATTTATCATAGTCAGAAAAGCGCAGCTATTGGATAATTCAACTTCATTAATAACTTACTGTCCTTTACATGCGTTTGTTTTATTTTAACCCATTTTGAAAATAAAAGAATTATAAATCGGTTTATATTGTTTTATTTGCACATGTATGTACAAAGTATCAGGCAGCTGTTTTTTCCACTCACCACCTTAGATTGATATGTGTATTGAGATTAGCAAAGATAAAGAATGTAAAGTACTGAAAATAAAAGAAGGAATAAAAAATGTGATCTAAAAAATTCGATTTAATGGATATTTAAAGTGAAACTTTTGGAAAAGGTGAAAAAAAGTAACAACAGACTTACACTTTATTCTCTGCAACTCTGATTTAAAATTTAAGTACAGCTATAATCCACCTGAATGAATAATTTTCATAAAGCATAGATATATGCAAAATATATATGCTTTTAATTACAGGTAGCAAACTTTACTGATAAAATGTAAAATCCTACTGAAAGTTCATTTTTTTTTATTAATGCATTTTAATCCAAAGGAACAACAATAAAATATGGAAACTGTTTCTTGAAACACAAGTGCTGATTGAACACTAAGTATATACACTACTTATAGAGCAATACTAAAGCTCACACTTCGCTGATTTTTGGACAAAACCACCAAATAAACATCATGTTGTCTGCTGATACACCCAAATATTATTCATGCAAAATAATCCCAAAATTGCAAACTTACACGGTAAGTCCAGCATTCTCATGGATAATTAGGACCAGTCTCTCACATATTTTGTCTTAATTCACTTTCCACCATTGCACATCAAAAGCTTCCACTGTCTGCATATTGTGTTGATCAAGAGATGGTTGGTCATAAGCTTGGTTCATATATGGAATGATGACATTATCATTTATAACATGATTATTGAAACATTCTGATGATGCAAGTTTATGGACAGTTGTTTAAATGAAGAACCACATAAATATGCATTAGCAACCACTTTTTTTTGGTGTTGTTTGGCTGTATTAGGAGCCAATACTGAGCACTCAGATGAAAACATGGTGTTAGGGATTGGCCTTGATAGGTTTTTAATTTGTGCTTATTCTGGTGGTATAATTTTTGTTTTAACCATTAAAGTCACCACTGTTTGTCGTTAGAATATTTTGGTATTCTTTATTTTGGGTATTTGTAGAGGTTAATCCATGAAATAAAATATTTTGTAAATATGCAAACTCTGATAGAGTCAAATCCATGAAAATATCCTTTTTTTAAAAACAAAACCATGAAAACTGGTACCCATGACAATATATGAAACTACTATTCTCTTGTTGGAAGTGGTGAGAACCAGTCTGCTATGATTACCATATATACTTACTTAGATCTGCCATTGCTCATATGAGGCCTGAGTAGATCTGGGTCTGTACATTTTGTTATGAGTAATTAGTAAAACAAGCAACATAGATCCTGATCTGCCAGTGCATTATGTGATGGTAGCTCACGGTATATGTTGTTTGCAATTTGACTCGACTTATCAGTGATTATTGACAGTACAGTTTTTGCAATATTTTTGTTATCAGCTTATAGTAGTTCCTAAACATCTTCTCATGGAGGAAATTTATTGAAAAGGGAATTTGGTGCAACTCTAATTTTAAAGAAACCACGCTCAAAAGCTCAGTAGATTAAGAATAGAAAAATTGCCTGAATCTCACTCTCACATTTTTCAATTGACTCAAGTTAACTGTGGACATATTTGCCAGGTTGTAAATGCACTTTTTAGTTCACAAACTCCTCTTCAGCTTTGATTTTCATAAATTTTCAGATATGGTTGTAAACATGTTATTTGTTTCCATTTTACAGGCTTTTGAAAATGTTCTGCCCAAAAAGTTGGCAAATGTATCAGATGTTGCTGAAACAGATTCTGTGAGGACAAGCACAGTTACAGAGCAAAAGCAATTTTCATTCGACATCTCTGAACTCGAGGAATGTACTGTTGCAACAAGGAAAAAGTTGCATGATTTGTCCATTCTCCTGGATCGATTTGCAGTTAATCAAATTCTTTTAGACTGGGTCACTGTCTTGAATAAAACTTACCAGTGCCTACATTTAGGAAGGAAAGAACAAACGAAAATCAATCTGTCCAAACCGCAATACCGTACTGAATCTGGTGACTCAAATATGCATGCACTTAATACAGATTCTTCAAATGATTTTGCAGAGAGAAGCAAAGGTCCATTGGCAGGAAATGACAGCTTTGATAAATTTAGGAACTATGGTAGTGCAAAGACAGAAGAAGTCAAAACACGAATGGAAAGAGTACAAAACTTTGTCCCAGAAACACATTATGCAATGTACTCCAGTTCTTCCAGTAGAAATGCATTACATAGTGGCATGGTAAATGAATTTTGTTACACAAAGGACCCTTTGTTCTTACCTCAGCATTTGCTCAGCTCTGTATCAGAATTAGCTACTGCTTGTTTTGATATTGGTTGCCATGGAAACATAATGGAATATTTAGACAAAGGGATTTTTCCAGATTATAAAGATGACTTTCATTGCAAAACAGAATCTGCCTTAGTTAGTGACGCCACAATAACTTTGTGTTGCCATGGAAAACACAATTTGCAGAATGAGAAATCAGCGAACTGTACAGCAGTCTGTGAAACTTGTAAGGAGAGTGTTTTTAAGGCTGTTGAAAAATCTGAATTAAAATCAAATGAAAATGGAGATTTGTCAGTCAGGTCTGTTCCTGAAGTTGTGCAGGCATTGTCAGCCGAGTCAGAGGTAGTCAAGACTTTGCATGACAAGACACTTGTTGAAAATTATAATGGAAACCATAACTGTACCAATTCTTCAAATAGACAATTAACCTTTGATACAATAGAGACTATGCCAGATAATGTTGAAGAGAAAACTTCAAAAGTAATGGACATGAACTCAGATACAGAGGCACAACCAACTGGTGAATGTTACAATGATGAAAATGTGGCAGATTTGGGGAACCAAAGATCAGAAACTTCACAGAGAGGTTCTGAAATTCTTAGCGGAAACTTGGAAATCCATAACTGTGATCCAGGAACCCAAGATAGGCAGCTTTCTTACTTTGTTGGGTGCTATTTTCCATATCTAAAAGTTCCAAGGATACGGAAGGTGATTTTGGCCAGTGAAATCCCCCTGTATTTGACTTGGTGTAGTTTGATGACTTGTATAAAAGGTAAAAGAGTGCACATGTACATCAGGGCTTTTCCAGTGAAAAGTACTTGAAACCCAGGGAAGGCACTTTAAGCATGGAGTACTCACTTGAACATGCAGTTTAGAATTTTCATTTGAAGTCTTAATCAGAGTACCCTGGCACATGTGTTTTTTAAACTGCCTTCCCTGGGTACCATGTAAGTTTAAATGAACAGACCTCATAAATAAAAAAAAAAGGGGATGACAATAACATGTAGATAATTTCCCATAGAACTTTAAATAGTTTCTAGTATTTATAGTAAATCTGATATAGTGACCACTTGCATGTTAGGGCCACCTTTGTATAAAGGCCAAGGGTTATGGGTCCCATTGATGCATAAATCGTTTCTCATTTACCTGTATATAAAGGTGACATACTCTATTTCTAGGTTTCTTCACTGAATACATTACCCAATGATAATACCTTAGGAGAACTACCACTACCTCACAAATCCAGCCCTCCCAGATGCTACTTTTAGCTAAAGGGAGCTAAAAGTTGTCTGCTGACCCATGTGGCCATCGGGCACAGTGATCTCCCCTTACTTATAAGACTTGGCAGCAAAGAGTAAGGATATTTCAGTTATTACTTCCACTCATGCGACACAGCATGCTCTTTTCACAAGAGACCTTGCCATTCATTTTCATCTTGGAAGCATACCTGTTTCAGTTGGAGGAGTCCTTTCACTTCAAGGAAAGTATACTCCATCTCTGTTTCCAACTTTCTCTCTTACTTTTGCCGACATTTGTTCATACTTGTCGTATGTATAATTATATAAATTAGAGCTCTTCATCACTTGCACGGGTGGCTATTATATCCCCACTTGATAGGTCCAGGCAGCATTAATTATGTGTGCAAGTTCTTATACTTTTAAGAACCCTGTTTTGTCTGTATAATCCTATTTCTGGTACATACAGATGGGCGTTCTTTTCACAGCATTTTTAGCACTTTGGTGCCATGGTTCCATGAGCTAATTGTATACTTGTACTTGTATAGGCCATCTTTGAGCCTTCCTATAGACTGTATTCTCTGTATATCATAATTATTTATACTTAGATATTTATAGACCTTTATTACTTTGTCTGCTATTTTTAACCTAGGCAGTCTCAGTGTCCAGACATAATGCTTCAATGATTATACCTGTCCATGACATCCTTAACCTCTCCGACAGGTAGTATTGGTTTAAATTCATCTGCTATCACATATTTTTCCAGGTAACCTTCTTTGGGTCCGCTCTGCGCTGTATCGATATTCAAACAAGACAGGTGCAGGCATATTGTATATATTTTAGCATTATACTCTCTTTATGGTTCATTGACATTAGACTGCCTACTATCACTTACTGGGCCAATGCTAAGCTTTACCTCACGCCAACAATATCTACGAGGTGGCCCCTCATGTTTATGTTTTCTGCTTAATATACTTACAAGTTTGAAATATGGGCAAAGCACAGAATGGACTTCAAAAGATGATGATATCATCGGTCTGCAGGCTGACATTTCATCTCTACAGGATTTTTTGGTGGAAAAGGGGGATAACTCAACCTCTCTCCCTTCAGTCACAAAGTGCCGGAAATCAACATGATCAGAAACTGCCACAGCACCCAAGTCACCTCCTCCAGACCCAATGTTACTAGCAATTCCTATTGGACTTGACTCTATTTCAATTGTGGAACAATGAGGGAAAGAGCTTAACAAACAGCCATCACCTCCCTCTCAGTCTACAGATATATGGACAATATATGGGGATCAAGCATCCTGTAATCTGTCCAAACATTATGAGTCAGATGATACTCCTCCCACACACATGGCCTATTTCCATTATGACCGATCTGGGCCATGTTTGAGTGATCAGGAGCAGCAACAACATCCTCTTTTTAGGGCTCAATCAAACAACAGCCCTTATCCCAGTATGCTGAAATAGACCTATGTCAACATACCCAGGGACCGCTCCAACACATATTCCTCCTGAGGACTCCCTTCTGGCATGATGCTTCGTTTAGTTCCTCAGACTTGTACAGACATAGCCTAACCAGTCTCCTGACACCATGCTACGGGAAGAGCATCTCTTCTCAGTGACCGTCTGGAGGTCATGGTTTTTTATTCGGGACGTACTACGAGTTTTGTGGGCAGCCGATCTCACACTCTTCAGACCCATCTCGTACTCCTAAAGATGATGATGCTTGTTCTCAAGGAATATTATTGATTCTGGAATATACGATCTCAGATGAAGATTCAGCCTTCCAGGCCTCCATTGAGGAAGTATTCCACCTTTTACCCCCATAGTTTTGCCCATCTCTCCCCACACCAACACCAAACTGGACTAGAGTCCCAGCTTCTGGTCATCTTATGACAAAGAAGGAGGAACCTGCCTTCAAGTTATTTGTGCAGTCAGGGACAGACATCCTGAACTGTCTTCACCACCAATTGCAGGATCCCAGCATTAACAGCCTTTTATTTACACAAAAATGCCATCCATTTCACTTCCGTCAGCGTTTCTACCATTGTCACATGCCAGCCATTCACTTCATATCCCCATCAAGAGACTGGGTTATCGCCGCTTTGGGGATGTCCAAACCACACTCTATATGTATGGATCGGGTGGCCTTCAGCAATACTCAACAGTTAGTGTGCAATATCATCACCATGGGCTCTCTACTAGACTTCGTTTCCATGGCAATTTTCCAACAAGTGGAACATAGCCTCTCTCCTCCCACTTCGACTTCTACAGGACATGGGAGTTGGTATCATGCATGGCCCGTGTTTTAAATAGGGCAGCACAACACACCTTGGCCAATGCCATCACTACCACTACTAATTTACAATTGGCTGAACGGGACTTTGTACTCGCAACCTCCACCTTTCTAAAGGACCACCATAAAGCCAGACTGTGCACACAACCTTTATCATCCAACTTTTTGTGTAACTGCCAGATTGAAGAGGTTCATAAACAGGCTACCAAAGAAACAAATTGCCCTAACCTGCCACCACAACGTCATATTAGGAATATAGGAAATCAGGAATGGGATCCAAGAGCCGCCTGTAGTACACAAACATCTGAAAAACAGTCCTACCTGAGATCCACTCAGCATAAGCTACTGCCAAGCAAAACAAAGCTAATAAAATACAGAGGGGAGCCTTTCATTTGACTCCATGTTTCTCCTCTCTATAGCCTCCTCCCCCTAAAAGAAATGATGCCGTCTCCAATCCGCCCTTTCCAGGCATCCCAGTAGATGAAGGCTTCTTTTCTTCACTGCCAAATGGGACAAAATTTGTCACAGCGATACCTGGACTTGACAAGTGGTTCACAAATGACTCTGCATCACATTTCACACTCCTCCACCTCTTGTTGGATCCACTCAAAGTCACCACATTACAGCAGGAAATAGACAACCTTCTTTGGAAAAGGGTGGTAGAACTTGTTCGAAACACTCTCCTGGATTCTATTCCAGACTCTTCTTGGTTCCAAAGGCAAACAACACTTTGCATGCCATCATAGACTTTAGCACCCTCAATTGCTTCAATTACACTCCTTGGTTCTCAATGGAAACACTATAGCGCATTCTAAATGCCATCCAAGAGGGAGACTTGCAATCATTGTGGACGCAACAGATGCTTACCTCAATGTCCCTATTCACCAGGCTTCCATGAAGTTCATGCGGTTCACCTACAGTGATGTAGTATACCAATTAGGGCTCTACCATTTGGTCTCAACATCATCCCCTGGGTCTTCACTTGTCTCGTGAATCAAGTCATGGCACATGTCTGAACCATTTCTGTGGCAGCAACATCAAGTTACCTGGATGACATCCTACAAAAACTTCAGGTGAGTTCTATTTTACATCATGACATGATAACCATTGTCACATGCTTACCAATCTGGGTTTCTCGTTAACGAGGACAAATCTGACCTAGTATCCTCCTAACATTTTGTTCATCTAGGTATGGAGTTCAATACACAGGAAAACATGGTTCGCCTCCCTCAGGATTGGGCATTGAAAACCTGCAACACAGTGACTTCTTTACTCTTGAGGAGAACCCTATCAAATGGGGAATTCCATCACCTCCTAGGTTTACTTAGTGCGGCAGCAGACCTCCTTATCCTAGGTTGCCTTTTTATGTGCCCATTACAAATGCTTCTGTCTCGATGGAGACCCAAAGTTTGCCCACTGGACCAACCTCTAACCATCTGCTCACAACTGAGGCACCATTTGCAGTCTTGGGACAACCTTTCTTGGCTCATGGCAGGTATACATCTGCACTTACCACTGCCTGAGATTACAATTTGTACCAACGCCAGCATGGATGGTGGGGAGCACACCTCCTACTGTCATTTTGGGAAGCAGGCGGTGCATGGTCTCCCCACGAATGACTTCTGCACATCAATCTTCTGGAAATGATTGCCACTGTGAAAGCCTTTCACTGGTGGCAGGAATGCCTCTCTGGCAGTGGAGTCCTGATTCTGTCCGACAACTCTACAGTAGTGATTTATCTCGGGGAGGAACCAAGTCCCCAGACCTTTGCATCATGGTTTGGGACTTTCTAAACTGGTGTGGTCAACAACATATCCACTAACATGTTCGTCATGAAACAATCAGCTGGTTCAGATGGAATGGTCTCTTCATCCCTCAGTTTTCACCCAGATCTGTACTTGATGGGACTGACCATTTCGATCGTTGATGGACCAATTTATGACAAGGTGGAATACCAAACTCACAGCCTTTGTTTCTCCCATCCCGGATCCAAAATCTTGGGCAGTCGAAGTCCTATCCTTGGATTGGAACAACCAGAATGCATACGCCTACTCTCCAACACTGCTGATTCTGAGAGTGATGCAGAAAGCAAAGGAATCAGCCTGTTGCCTCATTCTCATCACAACTCTTCGATGGGAGAAGTCACGGATCAACAACCTCATCAATCTTGCATCAGAAACCCTGCGGAAGATTTGGGTCTTCCCTCATCTACTCAAACAACCATGATGGCAGTTGTTTCATCCCTGCCTGGAGCTCTTGAACCTGCACATCTGGATCATATCAAACAGGCCCTCAGACTTAACAATTCTCGCAGCCAGTCATAGAGAGAATTGCTCAGGCATGACGGTCCTCCACTATAAAAGCATATGAAGGCAAATGGCACTTTTTCACCAAGTGGTGCGCAATCGAACATATTTTACCTCTCCAGGTGTTGACACCTCAGATAGCTAATTTCTTCCTCTGGCTCTTTGAAGAAAGAAAATTAGCTCAAGTACGATCAAAGGATAGCTGACACCTTTTGTCATCATGGGCATGAAGATATTGAATAAAACAAAGACTCGGCTCATGAGGTTAGGGCAGTTGCCACCAGCCTAGCATTTGAATGAAACTGTTCTCTAAATGGCATCATTCAGCCTGTGGGATGGAGATTGGAGTCCACATTCTCTGGCTTTTATCTCCAAGATCTGTCATTCCAAAGGGCTCAGATCGATCAGGTGGGACCTATCTCTGCAGCTCAACAGGTCACACTTCCAGATTGATCGACAGCTTCTTAAAGACATGGCTTCATGACTGAATTTGTGTGTGTGGGGGGATTTTTTCCCTTTTGAACTCACACCTTGACAGATGGAGTCCCCTCCAGTCGGGTTACCTAGAAGCTCTCTTACCTTCGGGGACCGGATTTTATTTCTTGGGTAAGGGGATGTACCTCCCTCCACCTCTTACCTATTCTCCTAAGGTATTATGATTGGGTAATGTATTCAAAGAAGAAACCAATTTTTCTTAGTAAAATGTTTCTTCAAAAATACTTTCCCGATCATAATGCACATACACCCTTCCAGCCTCACCGCAGTTAAATCAATAGAGAGCATGCCTACCACTCCAATAATAACTGAAATGTCCTTACTTTTTGCCACCAAGTCTTATTGGTAAGGGGAGATCATTGCCTGACCACCGCATGGTTCGGCTGACAACTTTTATTTCCCTTTAGCTAAAAGTAGTATCTGGCAGGACTGGATTTGCGAGGTAGTAGTAGTTCTCCAAAGGTATTGTGATTGGGTAAGTAATTTCAAAGAAACATATTTTACTAAGAAAAATTGGGATTTTTCTGAGTGGTCATTGTACACAGCTGTACAGACTGTATGATGAAAATGTAATAGTAGATTATTTTGTGACTATGTTATATATAGAAAATAGTGCTGATTGTGCATAACTTGCTTTGCTGCTTTTATAATTACATGAACATGTTAGAAGAGAGAAGTGAAAAGCTTCATTTTAAATGCTGATGCTAACAGAGGTGTTTGGTGTATCTTTCAATAATGCTTTCCTTTCGTTACTATGTTTATAGCACAAAATGCGTAATTGATTCATATCTTGTCTGATTATCTGGTACAGATATTTTATTAGATTGTCAATTACTTTTACAAAAACAGTATTCTCTGAGAAAATATTACAAGCTTAGTGCACAATCAAAATGAAATGCCAGATTGGTTAATAGTAAGTTTTTCAATACATGGGCAGTTAAGTTGACACTTCTTTTTTAATTTTAAATGATGGTAAAATTTTTAACACTAAAGATTACTGGAACAAAGTTTTTATTGCATTTGATTTTAATCTTTTTAGAAAAATTGGAAGAAATTGGAGTCGAAGAAAAGACAATCCTTTCTGCAATAACAGACCCTTTAAAGCCCCATCCCCCAGATGCACAGACTAGTATCTACATCTTGGGATACATCAACAGGTAACATAAATTAGTGCCAATTGCAAATCTGTCTGAGTTATTATTACATGTTGCTTCTATAATACTTAACCTAATCAAATACAGTCACAGCCTTCCTGCATTTGTATGTGAAACCTGACAGAGTATGCATATCCACTCCAGTAGGAAGTGAAGTATGGATGGGTTTAGTACCATTCTGTCTTTCCAGTGGGAGATCACTCTTGTCTGACCACCACCTAGGTGGGCAGACAACTTTTAGCACCATCATTTCTAAAAATCAGTGTGGAAGGACTGGATTTGAGAGGTGTATTATGATAGTTTTGGTATTATTGAAGATACATATTTTACTTCAGAAATTGGTTTCTTTAAATTTTGAACCCTGTGTATAAATGAAAACAAAAAAGGAGCAGAATCTAGAACAGTTTCTCCTGAACAGCTGGTCATAAAGATGTGTGGTTTTCACTGAAAGACTAATTATAATTGATCCATAATTAAAATGGTACTGTCCAGTGGTGGCCAGTATACTGGTTTACTGCAGTATTTTTTTTCTGGTGGTACATACCATGGTACTTTTTTCCTGAAAAGGTATGTCGGTAGTTTCTGTCAGCAAGGAATTTACTGAAATTTCTGATTAATCTTGTTAGGAGTTTAATGGTATTCATGACAAAAGAGTTTAAGAAATGTATCTTTTTCTTTTGTTACAAAACTGTTGATCAGTGACAAATTAATGGTAACATATATAATTCTATTTATGATGTTTTAATCACATCTTTGATACCTGTCATTGTTGTGACACATATTTGGGAAAAATCCAACTTTCAGAAGAAAAAAAATGTATTAAAAAAAACCCCACCCCCTCCATATCTCATGTTTTAGTTATTTCCTAGCATATATTAATATGTTAAGTATATGTATTCCTTGGTAAGACTTTGAATCATTCTATGATTTCCATGAGCACACCTGTTTTCTGAACGTAATTTCTCAAGTTTGCTACATATTTTCTAGTTCATTGAGTAAGTATGTTTAATGTTTACTGGCCCTCTCTGATGAATATCTTGCTGGAGTGTTGGCATCCAACTCAAAGTTCCCCTGCCTATTGTATCAGTAGTGTGTCTAGAAAATTGTAGGCTTAATTGTCAATACTTAATGTATTTATCAATAGACTTTCTAATCTTTTTACAGTATTAGCTATAGTGTAAACTTAATCATCTTTTAGATTACAACTTATACAACAATTAAAATGCACACAGCAAATTATGTTCTGTTAGGTACTGGCTGTTTAATTATGGGGGGGGGGGCTGCAATTTTTGTTTGGGCCAAAATGTTTTCTGTTCTTTTTTTCAAGATAATTAATATTTTTTCCTAATAATATCATGGCTATAATACGGTGTTATTTTGCTATAAATCAGAGCAAGATTTTGTTTCCAGTTATTGACAGGCTTAAATTAAACAGGAAAGCATCAGGCCCCTGCCCCAGAACATTGACATGTTGGTCCCTAATATAATTGTGGTATACCAGGTACATATTGCAGTACATTGGGAAATACGACGGTATACTGTGGTGCAAAATTTGATTGAGTTTTGACTGAAACACTATTATAATAATATGTAGCTGGTTCATTTGACCTCCAACATGGCACCATCATGGTCATCTTTAAAATTTCATTGCTAAATCCTCTTGCATAAATGGCAGCATTAACATTGGGTTTCACTAAAACACTTAATGCAGTATATATTTGGTTCAGAATGAAAATGATGCAAATCTGACCACTAATATCTTAGACTTCTGTGAAGGAGTTTTGAAAATCAGACATAGGTCAATGCTTGCATTTTTTTTACTTCATTGAGCAGATGAACACATTGACTTTACATACAATATAAATTTTTACAAGACATTGTATTTAGTTGCATTTCATTGAACATGTTGATTGTCAGCACTTTGACATTAACTTTAAGGTCAAAGGTCAGCACTCAATTTTTAGCTGTACTGGCTTGTGGGCACAATAACACAAACAAGAATAAATGGATTTTTATTAAACCAAGTTTGTGGAGATATGAAATGATGCCACTTAAATAACTCTTGTTGAGTTTTAAAATAATAATTACAGATTCAACCAAACTTAACATGTGGGTTTCTCTTGACATTATGTGACACAAGGTAAGAGATTTTCTGTCTATGATATCAGGTTCAAGGTCAAAGGCCATGAGATTGAATTCCTATTTGCACTTACAGGTATCTTGTGAATTTGTGAATACAGACATGTAAGAAAATAGTTTTGTCACTGTTACGTATATGTAATTAAATTGTTTGTGTGTTAGTTTTGAAATTCTTTTTATTTTATTTTTGTTTCATTACATTTTATTGTAATGAATATTTTCATGGGATTCGAAATTCTTTTTTCAGTAATTCGATATTTTCTTTTAGTATATGTTGTTTATCTAAGACGTAAAATGTGTTACATGAGAATTATTTTTAGTTAACCTACTTCATCTTGGGTTGGGAAGTCGTAAACAGGCAGTTAAAATGATTGGTCAGTATCAAGGCCATACTTTGCTTGCGTGATCACCATGTGTAAACAACATTTTTTTTATTATTGGTTCTTAATTGGGGCTACATGGGCGTATGTGATACATGTCTTGTAGTAAGAGACCACATGATCCATCTTGCGAGACTGAAATGATGTTTTTGGGGTTTAAATACCCATTCTTAATATTTTTCTGTGAGAGTCATTTCAACATCTTGAAGGATCAAGGTGTTTTTTTATTGTTGCCAGATTGTTTGTTTTTCATCTGTTTTTTGGATTTAGTAATTTATTATCCTGGAAACTCAACAAGTTGACTTTTTATAAAAAGTTCTGAAAGATATTCATGGAAATTTATTCTGGAATTATTGGGAAACAAAAACTGTGATTCAGTTGAGGAATTGTTGATATTCGTACATTGGACCACATCTGACATCATCGCCTTCCATATTTGTATGCCGTTGAGATTCGAACCTGGATTCTAATAGAACTATTTAGTGATAGGACTTGTATTTTTCATTCTTAGGATTAAATTTTGGATTATATTCACAAAAATTAGGTCCTATTTACCAATTTTTACATTGTTTTGTAGGGAAATAAATTATTTTGTTAAAATATACAAAGCTTGTTGACTTCACTCTTTTCTTCTGTTACATTTGTATGAGCCTACACGTAACATTACTAAATTTGGTATGTTTGAGTTCTCAAGAATATCAGAAATGATTTCAGTATGCAGCAGTTAAAAAAGATAAAGAGGGAAGAAATGGGCTTCTCATTAATTCTGCAAATTGTTTTCAATAAGCAGAGTATCAATTCTTTCAATTGGTTTATCTGCAGAAAACCAGTAACCTTTGATTAGCACTCTATTATCTTGCATGTGTCACAAGTGGGGATTGAACATAGAAACACAGAGGTGGAAAATGAGTGTGTACTACATCACTATTCAGACCCCTTCATACATTGGCTAGTTATTTTCCTTGATTCAGAGAGAATTTTCCTTTCTCCCTGTGTAAGTGTATTGTGTTTATTATAATTAGTCAAAATTCTATACAGGATAATTTTCACCCAATTTTGTCTCAGCCACAATACATTTCTCTTTTGGCTGCTTTCATCTGCTTCCTTCTCAGGCCAGTAAAATTCCAGTATGGCACTGCTACTCAAAACTTGTATTTTCTAATGCCCATTTATTATTTCAGGTTATTTGCCTCTAATCCAGCCAGGGCAGTAGAACTGTGTTCCAAAGAACCCAGCAGTGTGAGTCCCCTGGACGTTCTGTATTTGTGTCAGCTGTACTCAAAACTGGACACTGAATTCCTGCATCAGTACATGCTGCACAGACTCAAACAGAGGACCTCAACACACATCAGGTTTTACTCTCCTTTATCTTTTTTTTTTTTTTGTTTGGTTTGATTTAGTTTTTTTAGCTCACCCAGCCACAAAGCTAATGATCTGTATGTCCATCAACAGTTGCTTGTTACCACACTGGAGACCATATTTTTTATCTTCCTTTGATCATAGATGGAATATGGGTTTGTGTCTTCAAGATCTCAGAGGAGTCTGATAATGAGCAGAATACATAGATATTCAACTTGTATCTGATTGACTAAGTTTGTTACCACTCAAGTGGTTGTATTTATGATCCAGTTTTTATTAAACTTGGAATATAGGCTTGTACATTTATCATTGATGGAGTCTTCACCAGTCGGGTTATCTGGAAGCTGTCTCACATACCTTATGGGACCGGAGATGGTATCTAAGGGGTAAGGGGATGTATCTCCCTCCACCTCTTACCTATTCTCTTAAGGTATTACGATTGGATAAAATATTTAAAGAAGAAACCAATTTTTTTTCTAGTAAAATATGTTTCTTTGAGAATACTTACCCAATCATAATACACATACACCCTCCCAGCTTCCCCGCAGTTACAGACAGGCTTTTCCCTTATGCTGCTGTAATAAATGTTTGAACTTAGTTTATGATCTCAGTTTTATCCTTGGTATTGTTCATTTGTTTCTTATACAGATCAGAAGTTGTTCTACAGGTGTGTGAACACCCAACAGTCAGATCCAGATGGTTTGAAATTCTCTTGTCCAGCACAGAACTACCAGAGCATATCCTCTGGGATGACAAAAGAAATCCAAGGTAAAATATATTTGTGCGAATGAAGCAGCTTTTATCTTCAGCTGTATTGTAAAGTCTTTGCTGCGTTATCATGGTAACTGCTATATATATCTTAGATAATGCAATAGGTGATGGAGGGGTGTGGTTGGCACAGCATAGTAACACTATTTGCTTCAATTTAACTCCATATCTATTCTCATGCATCAGCAGATTTATAATATATGTATATCAGTCCTGTAGTGTCATTAAACTTTTGTGAATTCATTAAGTTTTTAAAAAAATACTTTTGTAATTTGCTCATTGGCAGTTTGAACATTTTATTAATATGTTGCTACTAATAGATATAATATTTTAATTCATTATTAGGTTTTATTGGATTTGTGAAATATGCATGATCTCAAACATTTGTGAACCATAATACACTTAATAGGCAGAGAATATAGATAGTGTCCTGCTAAATGATGTCAACAGATCCCGATAATAATTCTGTCTGTCTGTCTGTCCATCAGCAATTTTGTTTCTGCAAGGTAACTTTTCCTGGAATCCTCAGATCTTTACCAGATTTGGTTTGCAGCTTTATATTGATTAGACCTTTGTTAAGGTCAGTTTCCAGTGTTCCACAACATCATTTACAGGAGTTGTGTCCCCTAATGGCCCATTCTTCCTACTTTGGTTTCAACATTATAACTTTACCAAGGTTTCTTGGATTTCAGCCCAGTTTGATATATGGCTTTATATTCATGAAACCTTGAATGAATTATAAATATTTCATTTCTCCTGACTTAGGCTTAAGAAGCTGCCAGCATTAATTGACCAATGTCTGTTTTTTTTAAAGCAGATCTGGCATTCATCTTTATACTGATGAGATGTTCAACAAATTTAATTTCCAGCATTCCATTTTGTTTTTTAGAAGAGTAATGGCCCCTGATTGCCAATTCCTTCTTTTTAAGACCCTGCTGAACAAATTGTAGTGAGGGGGTTCCATTTGTAATGCACTCATTGCCAATAGCTCTGGTTGGAATACATTTACCGTATACATTGGGACATGATAAAATAATTACTTTTTTTCCTGTCCCAGGACTTATAGTGAAACTTTTTTCACCTAGGTCATATAAATTGATGTTGAATTTGCACACACACACACCCCACACTGCATGTTACAATAAAATAGATAAACAGAACACTTGATTCATAATAAAATGAAAGAAACTAACCAAGTATTCTTATTATTTATTCCTTTTTTTTCATCATGAGCAATTTATTACAGAAAAAAATATATCCACAAGCTCTGTATATGAATCTGTACTCTACAGTGTATCACTTATGTCAGATAACACACTGTGTATCACTTATGTCAGATAACACACACTGTGTATCACTTATGTCAGATAACACACACTGTGTATCACTTATGTCAGATAACACACACTGTGTATCACTTATGTCAGATAACACACACTGTGTATCACTTATGTCAGATAACACACAACACATTGTTCATTGACATGAATTATAGAGAAATGAATCGTGTTTGGTTGTACTTAGAGATTTGAATTATGTTATCCAACTGAAAACCGGATCCCACAAAATCACAAACATGAGAGAAATATCATCTGATTGCCCAAAGGTACTTGCCATTCATGCATGACATGGTGCAAGGTGCAAAATAACCAAGATTGTATTATATCCAGGTTAACTATATGACAGTATCTCGCAAATGAAAATCATTATTTGAAAATACATTCACTAGCATAGGTTACAAAAAGTATTATTAAAGCAAGTTATTGCTGTGTTACAAAAAGTATTATTAAATCAAGTTATTGCTGTGTATACTATTACCCTGTAAACATTAATACCCATTTGTATCAGTTATGATTTTAGATGACAAACAAATAGAAGCCTAGATGGTGAATTAACACAACTGGCAGCAAGCAATGAATCATTGTTTGAATTTACTGACAGAATATCAAATACAAAGATTATTTTCATTCAAAACCAGCTGACCCTGGAAGCTGAATTTGGATTCTTTTAAGTGTGGTAATTTGTTTTTTTCTGTCTGCAAAATTGGCTAACATAGGAAACCAACCATGATTTCTTTTTACCTGCATTCACGGGAATTTTGAAAATAAATTGAAACAATGGAACAATATTTAAAGCAACACAGTCTAGTGCTTTGTGCATGGGCATTGATGACCCAGCATCTCCCATAAGATTTGGAGGAGAAGATAAAATCATTTGATGAATTCATGAAAGCCAGAAGTAAATAAGATGATTTACTGACAGTGTGTTCATAAACATAGATGAAATGCCAGTCTACTTTGATCTCATTCCTGGATGGACTGTCAATAAGTAGGGGGTTAAAAGTGTGAGAATTCACATGACTGATGCAGAGAAAACAATCTTACTTTTCACGGCATGAGGGAGCTAAAAAATCATGTGTGCAGGAGAAGGGTTAGATTGATGAGGTGATGCTGCAGTGGATTAAAGAGTTTATCACAAGTACACAGTTTAATAATTTTTTTAAAATAAAATTTAAGTTTGAGTGCTTTTTCTGACATCTAATTTTCAAATCATTTAAAAGGTGTCCAACAACTTATAACTAAAAAAATCTTGGTTTTTATTGTATCTCTAGACTCGTGCATTTCTGGCAAGTTACTTAAGTAATGTTTTTTTTCTGGATAGCACTGAAAATTATGTATTTTTCTCAACATTTCAGTGCTTTCAGCCACAAGATAACATGGAAACACCAAGATCTGTTAGAGTCCATTTTAGAACAGTATGGCACGAATAACCAGGAACAATTAATGAAGTCATGTTACAAATATGGGTACTGCATACTACTTTAATTATGTAACTTAATTGGAAATAGACAGCAGAGTTTAGTTGCTCAATTAAATGTTATTCACGTTTAAGCATTCATCATGTAAGTTTGCTGTCATCATAATGATACATTTTCAAGAATTTTAACATTTTTGTCTTTTTTTCTTAGAGTTCTGTATGTTTGCATTTACTTGGAAGGATTTATTTTCCTACATTTATTTGCTATTCTTTGTCTTTACCTTTTTCAGAATTTACTTTTAATTCACACCATATAGCCAGTATTGTGTTGATGTGCCATTCAACCATATGCATATATTCTTAAAGGAACCTATTTTTAATTTAGAATGCAACACTGTATGATGTTACATAAACTGAAATGAGACCTTCTGTATACATTTCTTCCATGTACATATAACTACATCACTGATCTACCAGTTCCTTTTGATCTGAAAGTTTATGCATTATTCTAATGAAAGAAAGCAAGTCATACTCATTTTAACCTTTTTGATATCGCTTTTTATTGTGCTATCTGATCTTCTTTGATTGAACTTTTTATAGTGTAAATCCAATTACAGCATAAGAATTACTACATGTGTACAGACAGTCTTTGAATATATAACTCTTGGTGCAATTTTAGGTATTGGAGGGGAAGTTTAAGATTGTTAAAGCAAGAAGGATGCCTAAGAGAGATGTTCACATTGATACTGCACCTGGCAGACATTCAGTTATTGAGTATTGACTCAGATATAGGTGAGTTGCTGACTCGTGTGAGTACTTAGCTAGAGCAGATATGGTTTTTTGGGCTCTTTCTTTGATGTACATGACTTGAAAAATGTCTAATTGCTATTCGTCCTGCTGAACAAGCAATTTTCATGTGACTGTAATATTTTGCTGATGATAGAGAAAAAAAGTTGCTTCTGCTTACCTATCCACCACCATTAAATGATGGTGAGGGTGAAGTCTGATGTAAGTTTTAATAAGTACTGACTAAGATACACGTACACCCAGGTGAACACTTATGTAGAATTTGTTACCTAGAGGTGCATTAGCACATCTGAATTTCTATCAAGAAGTTGTTATTGTTGTTGTTGTTATAGGGTTTAACACCATTTTTCAGCACAAGATAGGCTATACATGGCGGCCAGTATTAATGGTGGAGGAAGAACCCTGGAAAATCCCGGGAAGAACCACCGACCCACGAGAAGCTACTGGCAGGCTTTCTCACGTACCCACGTTAGCCGAGCCTAGACTCGAACTTACGCAGACAGAGGTGAGATGGCAGTGATCCGTAACGGTCAGCGCTTTAGACCACTCGGCCACTCGGGGCCCCTCTATCAAGAAGTAACTTGAAGCAAGATGAGCAACAGTTCAGAGAATGATACTAGTAAGTGATACAGATGTCTAATTCAGACTGATGAATAACGATTAGTTGAGGCTATGCATCACTTACAGGTATGTACTAAAAATTCATAGCACAAAATGGAGGCATCTGTTAGCTTTGTCAATGCCAACAGGTGGTGTACAGAGAGCTTTACTGTATAAATCTGAACATCAGGAAGTAGTGTACATAAAGCAGTCTAGGCCTAGTTTACTACAAATTATTACAAAGGGATTAACACTCAACTGCTATGGACATGCGATATCATGGTTACATGGACTTTTACTTAGGGCTGTTTCAGTAAAACATATATCCCCCAGGGGGAAGGCACTTTCAAATTCAACCAACCCACAACAGAAGCAGTTTTAAAAAATTAAGATCCACCGTAAGATATGTTTTAATCGAAAAACACTGCCCCCTACAGAAGCATATTTTTTTTAACATAATTTCTGGCTGTGGGTTAGTGGGTGGTAGAAGCGATTTTAATATTGGGTTGGGGACAGAAGCGATTTAAATGACAGCTGGCTGGAGGTAATCTACTGAATTCTTATATATTCATTCATTATAATCAATCTTTTGTCCTTTTGTTTGTTTGTCTGTCAGCCATGTATGCCTCTGATACTGTGAAATCACAAATTTTTTTGGTGGCTTATTATTTGTAGATGTCATTGATCAGTCCCTTAATACCTACTAATTTAATGTCCGTGAATATAGATTTTATCTTAGGGATTTCTATTCTAATACAGAAATCATGAATTTGTATCCTTACTAAAATGTACTAAAGTGATCACTATGTTTTGCTATTTTGCTTTGTTCTCAGGCATGCAGCTTTTTATTAGAGTAATAGTTAAATCTTGTATTGCTTTAAATGTGTGGTCAGATGATATGATTCCCTTGTATTATTTTTTTCAATAAATGTTTTGGCAAACTTATAATACATGATTTGTCAGAAAATTTTTTTAATGCCTGTGAAAGCAATATCGCATTATTTCTGCCTACTTTTACACTATATCATCTCTTGTAAGAACACATATTTCAGTTACCGACGTCTTATTTTTATGCCTTGTTGCAAGACTAATATAAAGTTTTAAAAAAAGAAATATAGCAAGTCAAACATTAATATATATCAAAAATTAGATTTTAAAAAATGGATGAAAGTCAAGGAATCATATTTTCCCAGAGTGCTCGTAAAATCAATGTCATTGCAGTTAACTGTATTGTCAACAGCATCATCATCATCACTGATGGCCTAGCAGTAACATTCTGCACTTCTAATCCAGTTGTCACAGGTTCTATCTCTCACTTCTAGTCTTTCATACGAGGCTTATACCTATGGTCTGAGGGGCTTTCATGGTAGAGTATAAGATGCTTGTCTTGTGATACAGATCTGAGGGGCTTCCATGGCAGAGTGGTACAAGATGCTTGTCATGTGATTACTTGCTTCAAATGTGTAAATGAGAATGTTGCCAGTTACTTGTGGAAGGTCAGTGGTTCTACATAAGTGGTGTTTGGTGTTTCAAAAGTACTTGGATTTTCTTCAGCAGTAAAACTGACTGCCATATATAGATTCTCTTCATCTGAAAATAGTGTAAAGGCCATAATGATCTACCGAAACCAGAGATCTCATGTCTAAATGACTTCGGCTGTTGGAGATAAACATCAAATCAACAGAGGCTCCACGTGCCCTAGTGTACTAAGGTGCTTGCTTTTACAGATCACTTGCACATCTCTCAGAGTGAGTTTTTGTCACAGATCAACCAATTTGGGTTAGTGGTCTTTCGGGGTTCTTCCCCCACCTAATATACTGTTAACCCCCCACCAAAAAAAACCAAAAACAAACCATAGTAAATCAACCAACTAATCAACTGTGGCAACAGCAGCAAAGGTACTAGTCCATCATTTTTGCCACAGCTGTTTGAGTTTATAAATTTTAACTCCAGTAATTTTTGTAGACCTTTGAATATTGTCAATTATGCCTTTCTGACCGTTACCTAAAAGTCATCATCAGTTGGTACAAATGGATTTTTGGTGGTGAGCATATGGGATGGAGAAGTCTTGAGCAATCCTGCATCACACACTGCCGAAAAGTTTACATTTAGCTCACTTAAAGTTTCTCTAACAATGTCCATTGTTCCAACCAGAACTGTTATAACTTATTCCAGCTATATTCACCGATATCTGGAGATGTACATCTGTAATAAATATTTGTAACAAAGTATGAGAATGCATCAGTGTTTTTCAGTGATGCATTTGAACTGAACAACAACCAGAATCAACAAACCAAGAAAGGAAATTATTCTTATCTCTCGGGCAGAAGTACAGTGTATAATCATAATCTGCCAAAAGATTTTTCAATCTTTAAATTTGCCAAATTTTTTTCCAACCATACTGATTCAGTTTACATAATCACCAGAATGGACAGAAACAGACCAGAACAGATATAACCAGAAGGTTAAAATCGATTTGAGTAGCTAAATTCATGTGGTTTAGTTAACTGTACATCCTTTATTGTCTTCCCTTTGATGTAATTTCTTACTGAAGCTGAGAAAATAATGTTGCACACATCAAAAAAGAGGCACACTTCTACTCATTATTGTTGTTATTATACTTCTCCATTCCAGCCTGCTCTTGTGATCTTGTTCCTCCACATACTATTTGTCTTGTTTATGATATGTATCTAAATTTGTCACTTACTTTTCCTACTACTATGCCAATTGTTTGTGAATGTGTATATCAATGTTAAATGCAGTCGGGAGACTAAATCCAAGATAGAAAACCTCTACATTTCTGGATGTATTCTGCTTGGATTCCACGTTTCTGCACAAAACTCAAGAGTTCAAGACTTGCTGTACTAATTCAGTTTCTATTGTAAACCTGTGCAAACACCATATTAAAATTCAGTAACTTAAAATTTCAAGTGCTCATGATCAAATTTGTATCAGTACAGACACATCTATAATGACAGCTTTTGTGAAAAGAAAACCATAACAGCTGCACCATTTTCTGGATCTACACAAATTTGAAATGTGTGCTTTCAATACTATGCCAAAGAGTCAGGTGCTGATTTCAGTAATGAGTCTTCCAAACTCAGGTCTGTAGAGGGACGGAAATTATGTTAATAAAACAATGTCCCTGACTATTTTCGGTTACAAGTAGGACAAGCTTTCTAAAGATTCTTTTTACTAAAATCTTACTTTCATTATCAACCAGTCATGGACAGTCAAACCATGTATACTCTATTTTATCTTCGCTGATTTATAGTATGGTTCTCGTTCTTTCATATCTGTAGTAATGTGAGTCCTTCAACAACTCTCAACGATTGTATGCCTTTCTGACCATGCTGACTGGACACACTGTAAGATAATGTTCAAGTAACAGAAATACCATGGGATAACCAGAGACCAATAAAATCAAATAAAATGGTCAAGTTATCTCCCCTGCAGGGATGCTGCCAGGATTTCAGGATTTAATCTAAGTTTTGTGTGTGTGATCTCCAATGAGGAAGTGGTGGCGGGAGGAATAGCCATTGTTAAATATCTCTCTAACACTTAAATATCTGTCACTCTTTCTTACTGTTCCACTCTGTTAAGGCTCTACTGAAATCAAAATACTCAAACACATGTCATCTCTAGTTGTATAGCGATTATTACTGTGATGTCATTGGGCATGGCCACGTGGTTGTGGTGGGGTCTTGGTTGGGATGGCAGAAAGACCATAGGCTTACTCCATATTTGACAGCTAATTACAATGTTGTCAGAAGAATTAAACTTTTTCTAACAGTTCATTTGGACTCAGATTATATACTTGATTCATAGTCAATGAACAGGTTCTAAAATGGATGTGTTTTTTTTGGAGTCATGTTCCTCCATCACATTCGAGATCTGAATATACCAAAGGTGAAATTAGAACAGTTGCATCCTAAAATACTATCATGGCAACTTTAAATGTTATTTAATGTGAGACTTTAATGCCAGAACTCATAGCTTCAGTGATTTTGGGGTTAAAAAATGAATTTCTTCTCAAACAACTCAATTTGGTGCAGATTACATTGTTTTTTTAATGATACTGAGAATTCTTGATGTGTAAAAATTTTACAAGAAACAAACAACATGAGATCAGGAAGTTAATACCACTTGGGAAAAACTGATAGGAATATGCAGAAATAATGATAGTATTATTTAAATGGAATATATGGTTACAATATGAGTGCTGATTCTATAACTTTGCAAAATACATCTCATACAACTATTCTGTTGTTTCTAAAACACTCTGTAATATGATAATAATTTTTGCACACATGAAGTTGACCCACTTTTTACTTTAGTCCCTTGCTAATTAATAGTTTTAGATTTTACAACAAAACTAAGCACATTTTACCTTTTGACAATAATACATGATCACAAATATTTAGAGTGTAAGAAAATAGAAGTTACAATTTTATTAAAAATATTGGTACCAGTAAAACTAAAAGAGATGGTAAAAAAGAATCAGGATGAACAGATTAGTAGTGTAGTAAAGAATCCATATATAAGAATGACATCAAGTATTTTTTCATCAATTTCATCATTAGTTAATGACACTGCTTCAAAATGTCGTGTACTTGTTAATAATAATCCAATTTGTAATACAGATACCAAATGATGGCTTGGAACTAAGTGCCAAAAGGTCTGCAGAAAATATCAACATCCTCAAAATATACATAGGAATAACCACACACAAACAGGACAAATTTTATCCATCTTGCTTTGAGTTTACACATTTCAGTCAGTTTCTTATGTTTAATGTCATTCAATTTTTGCACATAGAGAGCATGTACTTCATTTGGTAATACATCTTAATATTCTTTTGTTGGTTCTGCCAACTAGAGATCTACACACACTTAATTATGTTGTATGGGGATTCTCTGATGATCCCTATGAGCATTAATCTGTTGATTGTTTCTGAATTTAATATGATCCTCCTCGTCTGTGTACGAATATTATTCTGAGCTGAAAACTCCCTTTCATTGTCTGCTGTCTGAAACGCATATGCATAACTAGCTTCAACAAGTTATTGTTCTTTATGGTTGTGCATTTTTCAACATCTCACAGGTATGGCCCCATGGGTATTCTCTCTTTGATATCTCTGTTCCAAAAAGAAAAGTTTTCACTGACATGAACTCTGCCAAAGATTCACTTCCTTGAATCAGTGCTTTGCTGCCTCTTATGCCAGATTTTTTTTCTCTTCCATAATGCTGTGTTATGGTTTTAAGTCTAACATTCCCATAGTCTGCTTGTTCGGACATGGGTATCTTGAATAAATAACCGGCATCCTGTCCCTCCAATGCATACATCGGACTTGCACTCAGCATCAATTTTGGGCTCAAAATCACACACTGGCATTTCCAGTGCCATTTTCCCAATGTCCAACAGACTGATATACATGAAATTCATTGTTATCGTAGCTATCACCGGTCAGTATTTGCCAACTGAAAATGTCGTCTGACGACAAACCCTGTTGTGATTCAGCCATTTTGGTTTCCTGTGTGGTCCTTATTTGAAACACACATTTGTAAAACTTCCTTGATGAAAATAAGGTTAAAATTTACCATAAAATGCCAGTTCCAGGGCCCAATGAACCAATCAAATTTAGTTTAACAGCCATTCATGTTGAACCGAAGTATCCAGGTATTTTAATGTTTGCTTTCCTGAATCTGGATGTCAAACGCTGCGATATTGCTACTGGCAGCGCGAATTACATTGCGAAATGCACTTTTAAAGTTAAAAGTTGAATAAAAATTGCATACTGTGCAAAGTTTGCTTTATATCCGCGACGTTGACATAATTTGTGGACCGTGTATCGCTGTTTTAAAAGTACGTGAATTCATACAAATTAGGTGCACTCACGTGTACTGGCATCATTTTCTGACCCAATGTTTTATTCACGTTAGACTGCTAGGAGGGGGTTAGATGTGATTTTAAATATATATTTGTTTTTTTCTGACAACCCCACCAGCGATTTCTCATTTTGTTAACACAACCCACAACAGAAGTGATTTTCCTAATCAGCCTTCCACTGTCAGAATCAAAATAGTTTGGAACACAACCGCCTACAGAAGTTTTTTTTAAGTGCCATCCCCGGGGGGGATATATGTTTTACTGGAACAGCCCTTAATAAATTTTTACATATTGGTTCCAGTAAAGGTCTTATTGTGTAAATTGTATGTAAAAACTAAAATATTCACAATCCATTCCATTCAGTTGTCTTCATTTACCAAGTGAAGGAAGCAATTACTGTTATGTTTGAATTGATTCCTTGTCACTGTACTTTGAAGTTGAAAACTTTGTTTTATATCTCTAATGAGTAAAGCAGTATCATGAATTTTTTTGTTCATCTTAATGTGTCTTTTAACATGCCGCTTTATTTTCAGGAGCATACGCTTCTATACCATCTAAACTCGCTTACAAGTCGAGTCAAACTGTAAGCAACAACGACATTGATCTGCTGTAGCATAATGCACCTGCAGATCAGGGTCTATGTTGTTTGTTTTACTGATTGCTCCTAACAAATTGCACAGACCCATATCTGCCGGGGCATTGTGTGATGGCAGATCTGGGTCTGTGTAGTTTGCAGTTGGATGTGACTTATAGGTGAGTGATGATGGTATCCATTTTTTTTGTTGTCTATTTTTAGGCTTAATTCCAAAGAGCACAGAGGATTGGCTGGAAATATTACAACTCTTCAGTGAATTAAATGAGAGTCAATTGCCAGACAGAAATGCTGGAAATGAATTGCTCAAAACTCATTTGTCCGACCAGATCACATGGGAAAGCCTTGGTTTCCTACTGGTCAGACAGCTAGGCTCCTCATTGGCTGTAGATTTGCTGCAGAAGTTTGACCTTCCTGAATTAGCCTTGACTCCCAGGTTTTATAGAGCCTGTGTCCTAGCCGAATTGGTACAGACTCAACAAAGGTAGAATTTTGTTAGATCCTCAGCATGTAAGTTGTTTGTAATTGATGTGTGTGTGTGTGTGTGTGTGTGTGTGTGTGTGTGTGTGTGTGTGTGTGTGTGTGTGTGTGTGTGTGTGTGTGTGTGTGTGTGTGTGTGTGATTTAGATTTTTAAGTTAGCTTTAAAAAATTTCAGTCATATCACTATGATGTCTGCAGTGTGGCAGTTTATAGTGATGTCTAGTACTGGGGCATCATGCCGCAGACATGTAGCATCATGTCCCACCCAGTCACATTATCCTGACACCAAGCCAGCCAGTCCTAACACTAACATCTTAATGCCGAGCAACAAGTGGGGCAGCTGCTAGTACCATTTTTATAAGTCTTTGGTATTACTCAGCTGAGGTTTGAACCCATGACCTCCTGCATCTGAGGTTGTAATTGATGAATGAAAAACTTAAATAAATGATGATGATGACAGACAAACTGATGATACAGCAGTGATAAAAATGAAGGTGATGGTGAGGAGAAGGAGGAGAAAGAAGAAGATGATGCTGAATTTTCAGAGATGTTGACACAATTATTGGCTTGGGTTTATATCACACACTATAGCTTAAAGGATGACATTGTAACATTTTTATATCAACAGTGCTGCTTTTGAATTTTCTCTCTTTTTTGTTAAGAATCAAATAATCCAACTTCGTGGACAAGAGCTTGCTGTATGCACATCTTTGAGATTGATTAATTACTATGCATAACTTAAAATTCTGAAGCAGATGAGATGTAATGAAGCCTTATTATGTTGTTGTTGTTGTTGTTATGGGGCTTAACGCCATTTTTCAGCACACGATAGGCTATACATGGCAGCCAGTATTAATGGTGGAGGAAGAAACTGGGAAATCCCTGGAAAGAACCACCGACCCACGAGAAGCTACTGGCAAGCTTTCTCACATATCCACATTCGCCGAATCCTAGACTCGAACCCACACAGACAGAGGTGAGATGGCAGTGATCGGTAATGGAGAGCGCTGAATACCCAACTTTCAACAGTATTGTTGTAATTCACTTCTTTTGAATAATACCCAACACATCAGAGATATAAAATCTGATACAATCAGGATATTGACACTGTTCTTATCTTGTATGACAAGTACTAAATTGTATTTTGTTTTGAAAAGTATATATATATACACTAAATTAAGCTTTTTTTTCCAGGCAAGTACTTCACTCCCTGCTGGAGAAGATTGATACTTACTTATGGGCAAGAAAATCGACAATTCTCTCTCCCAAGGTAAAAGGCAAAGTTTTCTACATTTCTTGGATTAAATAATTTTATTAACTTTATTATTAGAACCAGTTTTATTTCATATTATTTTATTTGTTTGTTAGATAAACATTTTAGGTTGCAGTTTTGCATAAACCATACATCTTCACTTATAAGTCAAGTCAAACTGCAAACAACATTGTTCTGCCATTGTATAATGCATCTAAAGATCAGAGTTTTTGTTTGTTCAGCTGATTACTCCCTACAAACTGCATAGATCCAGATTTGCTGCATATTATTCGATGACAGATCTGATCTATGCAGTTTGCAGTTGGGTCTGACATAGACAATTACATATATTACATTACATGTATCTTATATTACATTACATGTATCTTAACACTAAATGTACAGCTTTATTTTCTCTAATGGAGCAATGTAACTTATTAAAACTATAAATGGTAAAGAATACATTTTAAAAAATAGTTTTAGATGAACTCTTTTTCAAATTTAAGTATAAAAAGTCCTTTTTTGTTGTGTACAAAAGGTCAAGAGGCATGTGACTGCCATTTATTATAATCAATGCATTTTATGTACTATGTAATCATTTGTAACTCAACTAGTCATAGACCAGAAGTTTTTAAGCAGGGTCTATTGTCTGTCATACACCTACCAATATTGGCCATCTTAGAAAACATTATTGTTACTCTTCCAAGTTGGTTGGTCACATTGACATGGGGCTTTCACTGAAAGACTTTCTTATCATTTTTAGCTGGGCCCAAATGATGATAGTGCTAACCTTGCATTCGGTATAGCCACCATGGTGTCTGTCTTGAAAATCTTGTTATCACTCAGGAAATATCAGAGATGGTATCAGTACTCTGCAGTTAAAAAGAAGAATCCATTCTGAATAGTAGCTGGTGTTATCATTGTTTATTGTAAAATCAGAAAGTTGGTAGTTCGTGCCATCTGACGTTTATTTACGGGTAGGTGACTATTTTATTGGTTTTGAATTACTTGTAAAAGATAGAATGACATTGGTCCTGCATTTACAAAGAGAGCATGTGGTGTCATCATGGAATGTTTGAGAGGGCTCAAGGTGAGGAAACTAATTATGAATTGACACAGTTTGGTTGAAACTGCTTTGCTGTGGTTCAGTGTTAAATAGAAAGGATGATTCGCCATACCGTAATATTTTATACAGTGTTTATAATGAAAAGAAGTCAACACAGATTTTGGTAATTTATTATTCTTTACAACAACCTGTGGTCTATATACATCAGCTGATAATCTAATATATATTTTACATACAGTAGAAAAACTGCGGGTAAAACATGAGTGCATATTATACTTGGAAGTGTGTTATATTTGCTAATTTATGTCAAGCAACAGAGAAACTTGAACCAAAACCATAATGGAAATATTTCTTACTGTGACCTTGACCATGAGGTCAAGTAGGCAAGTGAGTGTGTTGCAGAAAGAACTCTGTAAGAATTATAATGATTGATCCCAAGAATGAAGAAAATGGTTTAGAAAATATATACAACCTAAACTGTAACGATTTTTCAAAGTATGGTGAAAATCTATCAAGGGGTTATAAGCATATTAAATACTTTAATCAAAACCTTAAAAGCAACTGTTGATAACAATGATGACACTGGTCATAAAGTGGCTGCCATGTCTCTCTTCCCACTAACATGGGCTCGACAAAACCCTTTCAAATACAAAAACTGACAAATGAAGATTTTGTATTCTTAAAACTATAAAATTTTGTAACTAAAAACAAATTACTGTACATTGCAAGATGGTTGTGAGTAGTGTTTATCACAAAAACCATGAACAGAATCTGATTCATTCTCCAGTTCTGGTGAAACCCTTCCATGTTTGGTGGGTTTTTCCAGCCTCTCTGGTTTCATCCATCTTAAAATACTACCTTACTCCATTAACTGCTCTTAGCCTACTCAGACTTCATCAGCTAGTGTTAGCCAACTCAGACTTCATCAGCTAGTGTTAGCCAACTCAGACTTCATCAGCCAGTCTTAGCCTACTCAGACTTCATCAGCTAGTGTTAGCCAACTCAGACTTCATCAGCTAGTGTTAGCCAACTCAGACTTCATCGGTTAGTGTTTGCTAACTCAGTCTTCATCAGTTTGTCTTAGCTTACTCAGACTTCATCAGATAGTCTTAGCATAAGACCGTATGAGCTGGTGTTAGCCAACTCAGACTTCATCAGCTAGTCATAGCATAGTCAGACTTCATCAGTTAGTCTTTGCATACTCTGACTGCATGAGCTAGTGTTAGCATACTCAGACTTCATCAGATAGTCTTAGCTTACTCAGACTTCATCAGATAGTCATAACATACTCAGACTGTGTGAGATAGTGTTAGCCTACTGAGACTTCATCAGCCAGTCTTAGCCTACTGAGACTTCATCAGCCAGTCTTAGCCTACTCAGACTTCATCAGCTAGTGTTAGCCAACTCAGACTTCATCAGATAATCTTATCCTACTCAGACTTTATCAGTTTGTCTTAGCTTACTCAGACTTCATCAGATAGTCTTAGCATTCTCAGACTGTATGAGCTATTCTTAGCCAACTTGGACTTCATCAGCTAGTATTAACCTATTCAGACTTCATCAGCTAGTCTTAACCTACTCAGACTTCATCAGTTAGTCTTAGCCAACTGAGACTGTATGAGATAGCCTTAGCCAACTCAGACTGTATGAGCTAGTGTTAGCCAACTAAGACTGTTTGAGCTAGTGTTAGCCAGCTCAGACTGTATCAGCATATGGAATTAACTTTGCAGAGGGGGTTGATGGCAATAACGATGTCCACTTGTGGTTTGTTTATTTTGTGATCCATTTTGATTTCATCCCTTGAAAATGTGTTGACATCATGGTGATTAAGGTATGCTAATGTATATGCTGACAAAATGAAGTTATGTTAATATAGAACCAAACTGACTTTACAGCCTTTTTCCAGACTGATAAGAAATTTTTTATCATAAAAGTTCAAATTGGACTGCCTTGCTGTCATTATGAATTTAATTTATCTTTGTCAAAACTTACTGTACCGTCTAATGATTCAAACTGTGATGCCCAGCAATGAAAGCTGAAGTGGGCTAGGTGACTCATGCAGTCCATCACCTGGTCTGCTACAAGTACATCCTTTAAATTGTTGAAACTGGTCTTATTGGGACAGATCTAGAATTATTTTCTATAAAGGTTTGAATGTTGTAATATTGTAATTGGAAAGGGAGTAGTTCAGCTGAATCCCTGAGCAGATGCCACTTTATCACATGATTCCTATGTTATTGCAGTGTTACATGTTTAATAACCTAATGACATCACAAATGGTGTCACATAATCATGTAAAGCGAATGCTTAATATCCAAATACTTAAAACTCACAGCATTATAGTATGGTTTTTATTCAAAAGTATGATATGAAGGTCAATGTAAGCAAAGCAAAGACAATGGTGATAAACAGAATATATAAAGAAATAAACATTAACATTAATAATTAATAACACAAGGTTAAAGCAAGTAAAAGAATTCAAATATCTTGAAACTCTATTCACAGAGGATGGAAGGATAGACAAAGAAATCAAAACAAGATCTCGGGGCCCCGAGTGGCCGAGTGGTCTAAAGCGCTGACCGTTACGGATCACTGCCATCTCACCTCTGTCTGCGTGAGTTCGAGTCCAGGCTCGGCTAACGTGGGTACGTGAGAAAGCCTGCCAGTAGCTTCTCGCGGGTCGGTGGTTCTTCCCGGGGTTTTCCAGGGTTCTTCCTCCACCAGTTATACTGGCCGCCATGTATAGCCTATCTTGTGCTGAAAAATGGCGTTAAACCCTACAACAACAACAA
>JAECUM010021039.1:0-16451 GCA_016617855.1 Megalonaias nervosa
GAAAAATGGAACGCAATGGAAATAATATATGCGATGGAAATCAACAAATTGCATATTAAACTGTTTCGTCACTATTTGAACTAAATATGATTTCCGGTGATAAACTGACATCAAAACAAACAAAATGAATACTTATTTTAAATAAAAGTGTAAATTTACTCGAAGACCGACCTGCTGCATAATGGAAATCATTATACGCAATGGCAATTTCTGAGATATATTTGATTTTATAGTGGTCTTTATCTCGAAATATGGATAAATCTTTTACTGGTTATTTTTATATTATTAACTTAATTGAAAAACGTTTTTCATATGGCAGTGACCAGCATGATGTGCACTGGAAATCGGTAAACGAAATGGAGCTATCTTATGATCCCGCTGACTATATTTATGTTGCTGTTTCCTGTGGAGAAAATTCTGCAAATGAAAAGGTCACTCATAAAATAATGTTATTTTATTTTTTGGGATAGTATAATTCTTTAGCGCAATGGAAACAAAGTACGCAATGGAAATAATTTATTTTGATTTTGAGTGAGTAAATTACAACAGATCAAATAACATTGAACGAAGAGCCGATTTATTTAAAAAATTTTATTTTAAAAATCGAAAACTTTTTAAAGCCAAATAATGTCTCTAAATTTGATTTATTTATTGTCATCATCGTTAAATTCGATATCAAAGTCATTCTGTAACGTACATCGGTGTCTATTTCAGACACACACACCCCACCCCCATTCCAGCCGAGTATATAACGTTATTATATTTTAAAGAAATTCATTTCACTATTCTCAATTTTATTTTTAGTAAGTGCAAATTACCGTACACATACTCTATTTAATATTCATACACTGATCTCATGGCAACTTCCATCCTTTCATATTAAGTCGGTTGCAGTGTTTGATGTGTTGTTCAGAAGTATCCACTTAGTATCAGAGCTTTAATCGTTAGTACTTATGTTAGAAATCCTACGATTACCTGGAACTTAATTCGCAATACCATAAGTTCTTTTTACAATTTCCACTTGCATTCTAGGGAAATAAATTGTTGAATTTTATAAAACATGTTGATTATCGCTCTTTCCTGTTACTAAGTTTAAGACCACTGAGTCGTAATAACGATTTGAATCAATTTATCACCAGAAATTTTATTTAGTTCAAATAGTGACGAAACAGTGTTATATACAATATGGATTTTTTTAAAATTAAATTTCCATTGTGTAGTTTACTCCATTGCTTACGATTTTTTCCATTGCGTAGGTAGTCATACCCTGAAGAGTTATTGTTTTTGCTGGCATGGGTTATCTTTATAAAAGACTTCATTCGGGGGTTTAGCGTAAATATTATCACACATTTTAGCATTATATTCGTAAAATTATCTCACAAAGTATTTTTTTTTAAAAAGTAGTCATAGGTCAATGTATATTTTCGTTTATTTAGTTTTAGTGCGTTTTGAAAAAATGATGTCTATTTCCGCTGAATGTGTTGTACAAAAGGCCCAACGTCATCTGCGGTAAATAATGATACATTCGGATGTAATAGTGTCAGCTTATTTCATATGAAAGCCGAGAAAGTACCAAGAGTAAAGACGTTGCCATTTTGAGAAAATGTTAATACTGATCACAAGCGCCCTCTACCCTCGTTCCTGGTTGCTAATTGTAGGATTATTAGACGTCTTACATTGTAGGGCTTGAGTAGTCCGCTAATAAAGTTTGGTCTAGAAAGTATCAACAAATAATTTTCTCGGTTCATACTGTAACTGTATACATAGATGTTGTGATAGCTAAACTGGAGAAGCTGCAATCTTTAACGAATTTAAGTGCCGCTTTAACCTCGGCCTTCGTTTAGAGCTACTAATCTTGTTACACAGAACATTTTCGATCGGAACGTTCTCGATCTTTTCCGTTAAGCGTACACTCTACTGATATTTTGAACTTTGGAGAGAGTGACAGGTGTAAGGCGAAGTCCTTTGCATTTGCAACATGCGCGATGGAGAGAATGTTGGCATAGCTCAATGCTACTTTTATGTACTGTGGCTGAAATTTCATTGGATATTGTATTTGTGGAAATCGTACATGATCTAACCACAGTTAACTTAAAAAATCAGTTTAGAGTTATATCCTTTGCACACATGTTCATAAAGTTTACATCGCTTGTTAAACTAACGTGAATGGCAAATTTGTAATTGTCATTCTTTTCCTTTGCTTGATTCGACATTGTAAATATCGGAAGCAGACAATTAGTCCGAGTTTCCTCTGACCCTTGCCACCCAATTTTTGATATTTGGACATTTGTGTTGGGGTGTAGGGTCAGAGTCAATTCTGTATCGTAAAGTTGGAATATTTGGTGTCGGCATAGGGTAGCCGCTTCCTAGCCGGCCTACCAGACTTTAACGACCTTTCATCGAGGTATACCTGCATGATCAATAGGAATATGATTTATTTTCTCAGAAATAGCGAGTGTAGCATTCGATGAAATTTGACCTGGAACTCATTTGCATTCCGAGTCACATGACTATACAAATCTCGCAACCTACATGTCAATGACATCGGAGGTCCATTAGTCACGTGATATCAACAATAAACCATTTCGAAAGTTGTAGTACATAGAATTCGAAAATATTAATTAAAAGTCGCGTAATACTTGTACATAAATATAATGAACACTTAATTCTAAACATACTTATTCTGAGAACAACGACTAGAAACCTGTCCGTATCGCAGCAAGGTGGAGAAAACCAGATTCATCAAGTACTAAGCACGTGTCAGCGATGTATTTTGTTGGTATCACATGACTACCGCGTTGACCTATGCTCTCCGCTTGTTGAATGTTTTTGTTTTTCTGCAGGCTGCTGCAACATTTACAAATTTCTGGTCGTTCTTTCCAGAATAAATATTTTTAGAAGTTTATGTTCTTTTATTTTTCTATAAATATTACGTGATTTTCATTTATATGTTCGATTTATTTTCCTACAGCAACATTAGAAATGGTTAAGTGTTGATATCACGTGACTATTTGAACTCTTAAGTCATTGACATGTGGGTCGCGAGATTTGTGTAGTCATGTGACTCGGAATGCAAATAAGGAGTGCCAGGTCAAATTTCATCAACGCTATAGTTTCGGCTAGTCTGTCAGTGGATTAAAGATATAACGAATGATATTCTCGCTATTTCTGAGAAAATAAATCATATTCCTATCGATTTCATGCAGGTATATCTCGATGAAATTTCGTTAAAGTTTGCTAGGCCAGTTATTAAGCGGCTACCCTATGCCGACACCATAATGGTGTCGGCGAATTCCAACTTTGACCCTAAACCCCAACACAAATGTCCAAATATCACAAATGGGGTGACAAGAGTCAGAGGAAACACGGACTAGCAGAAAATATAGTATTTTCCTTCTATATACATACATGTGTAGTCGTGCATACACCCCTTCGCTAAATATGGACTTGTTTAGGAACTGGAAATGATCTTTTACACTGAAAACATCGTTTGGAATGTAACGCGCAGAAGATAACGGTAGGGTCCCACCTGGGCATAATCAGGTTTGAAATTATAAATTAATAAATGAAGTAAGTTCTGTACATCTTTTATCTCATTTGTGCTTTTCTTCTTTAAAATCGGTAGGGCGGTACAACAAACTGGGAGGTATATTCAGACTATAGTTGTTAGAACGTCCGCCTCGGATGCGGGAGGTCGCGGGTCCGAACCCCGGCCGAGTCAAACCAAAGACTTTAAAAATGGTACTAACAGCTGCCTCGCTAGGCGCTCAACATTAAGAGGTTTGTGTTAGGACTGGTCAGCCTGGTGTCAAGATAATGTGACTGGGTGGGACATCAAGCTACATGTCTGTGGCATGATGCCCCGGTACTAGACATCACTATAAACTGCCAGACTGCAGACATCGTAGCGATATGAATGAAAAATTGTTAAAGCTACGTTAAAAATCTAAATCACATACACACACAAACACCCTCACCCTACGGATTTTGAAAAACAAAAAGCATTAAGGATTACAAAATTGTACAAACTTTCATTCATTGATTTATTATTTCTAACCTGACTGTCGCCAAGGGGTCCTTGACACTCTCAACTTATTGGCGTTTCGGAGCAAACGGATGTTCCCGATGTCAACAAGCAAACTGCTCACTGGCCTTTTCTTCTTTCTCAACTAGTCCATTTCAGTAAAAGTCTGTGTCGTCTACGTCCAATACTTGCAATGCCTAGTTTTATTATTAAGTTTTAACATTTCTAAAATAAATTGAACAAATAAAAGCAGTAACTCTTGTACACAGGTTGTCAAAGAGATGCTGCTCCAGAAATGTAAGGAATTATTGATATTATCGAAGACGGCGAACTACATCACATCCGAGGCTTGAAAACATAGATTCGCCCATGCAAACATGGCGACTGTGCTTCTAAAGAAACTCGCGTTTGGTTCGAAACGACAACAAGCTGACAGTGTTTGCGACCCTCCGGTGACAAACGGGTTAGAACTTATAATGAACGATGAAATGACAAAGTTTTGTGCAATTTTTTACAGAAATTCTTGAAGCTTTTTTTTTGGGGGGGGGGATCGGAAGGAGGGAGAATAGACGAACGGAATAGTATGCGAATACTATAGTAGATCTCGTACGAGTCAACCCCGAATCAATCGTAATATTCTAGGCCTTTCCCGTCAGGTCGAAAATGAAGCCTTATACGTCATTTTGTCGCCATTTATAGTAATATTCATACATGTCTTGTAGGCGTCAAACACCAGTTAATTCACTAAATTGGATTGAATGGATGTCACAATCAAAGCTACTCATATTGACAAACAAAGTCGTACTACGTACCCTCTATTGTGACGATGAGACTCGACGTGCTCTTTTCTTTACTCAATTTCGTACCTGGTCACCAATTGTAAAGTCGATCACTAATTTTCGTCTGGAAGTTTCTTGATATTATTTAAAGTTCAGAGCATTAAATAATCAAGATTGAATAGACAAAAATAGTATTAAATTTTAAAACAATATTATACATTTAATTTCAGATGACTAAATGCGCAAACATGACCTGTTTAAATTTTATCTATATTCTCAGCTACTTCATTGACATGGAACAATATTGTGGCGGAAGGAGACAAAGTTACAATCGTAATACTTTCGTCATTTGCTGTTGTAATATTTGTGGTGCAGTTCACCAGGGGCGAACATATAATTCATGTATTCTTAAAACTACTTCATTCCTTGTTATGACGGAAATGACCGAGCAATGTTCTGATCGCATCAGCATATACTCTAGGTCTTTTTTTTTTCTTTTTTGGAGGGTGCTCTCCCTGGTTGATCTTTGCAGACCATGTAGGGAGGCCCTCCTGCCCTATTTGTGTTGATTGTGCTATATTATTTATTGGTTTATTTTATTGTTCTTTATTCTGTTAGGGTATTTTTATTATTATTATTTTTTTTTTTTTTTTTTTTTTTTTTTTTTTTTTTTTTTTTTTTTTTTTTTATTTCACCATTCAAAATCGTCTAGACATTCGTCTACTTCCAATTGTCGGAAATATTCTTCCATCATTATGTCATCTTCTTTTTCCTTCTCTTTTTCTTCTTTCTTTCTCCTCCGTTTCTCTCTCCTTTTGGCTCTTACTCTTTCTCTTTCTTGTTCTATTTCCATATCCCCTCTAGGACTTTGGTTCCCTGACGTTGTTGGTTTTATAGTTTTTGGTTCCTGTACTTGAATTTCACTTTGTTGTTGTTGTTTCTGTTGTTGACCGGTTGTTGCTATTGTTCTTGTGTTGCTGTTGTCTACTGTTAGTTTCTCTTGAGTTTGTTGGTTGTAATTCTGACTTTGTTGTTGATGTTTCTGTTGTGGACTGGTTATTGCTGTTGTTGTTCTTTTGTTTCTGTTGTCTGCTCTTAGTGTCTCTGTTTCTTCTATCCGTTTTAAATTTTCTTGTATTCTTGTTTGTCTCTGGCTACTTTCTTCTTTACTTTGTTGCTCTCTTTCCTTTCTTTTTTCATCTTGTTGTTGTTGATTTTGTCTATGTGTTTGTTGAATCTCTACTATTGGCCTCTGTTGTTCTTTGGGCTTGTTGATTTTGTTTCCCTTGTTGTTTAGTGTCTTGCTCTCTAATCTGGTGATCTTCTTCTGTTCTTTTTTCTTGTTGCAGTAATTGGCTCTGTTGTTGTTCCTGCCTTATTTCTTCTTGTTTTTGTTGCTGTTGCTTCCCTTGTCTCTGTTTAGGGATTGGCTTTTCCACATTTGTATTTATGTTGGTTTTGTTGCTGGGTTCAGGTTGGGTCTGTGCGTTTTGTGGACATTTATGAGGAGTGTGTCCTGTTTTTCCGCATCGGTTACATTTCCTCTTGTATATGCAACCTTTGTACCAAGATTTCGTGATAAAGCCGTGTAGAAAAAAAGCTCTTTTTACTTCCGTCAATTTGGTTTTCTCTATTTCTAATATCCGTATTCCATTATAGATCTTTGTCAGAGGTAGCAGCAGGAAGGGTGAACCCTACAACTTTTTGCCTGAACCGTTAAGTAAAAATAAATAACAAAAAATAAGGGTCAAAACGATAAACCGAACCTTCTAACTATATTATTACCTTTTAGTTTGAAAAACGAACAATAAATCTTTTGGGTTAGCTCATTTTTGTTACTTCATTTTTGACTTTTGCTTTAATGCGTTTAGTTTACTTACCGGGTTACTCAATTTTTGTCATTCACCCTGCCTGCTGCTCATACAGACATACATAGAAAGGGGAAATAATTCTCTAGCAAAGGAGGAGCAGAGTTATCGCGTTTTATTAAGTATTTTTGGTGATTTCAAATTCAATTAAATATTTATTATAAATATTATTTAATAATGAATATTGGAGAACCACACTCAGCTAGATTAGCACGAGAAAGACTAGAAGCAATTAAAAAATATTTACCTGTTCGTGATGCTGTCAAGCAACAATTACAAGAACGTCAGGAATCTTATGTTGAATTTGAAGAGGATACAAAACAATTATTTAAACCAATTACAGAGACAACTAAACCTCTTCTTCCTGCGCTAGAAAAAACCGCTGAAGCAACTGGACAAATAGCAGAGCGAACTAAGAAAACAAAAAAGATTCTACGAGAACTTCCAGCTGAAATAGCTGCTGCTCAACCAATGCAAGAAATACTTGAAGGTATTGAACAAGTTCGTGGTGAAATAGGTGATATAAAAGATCGTACACAAGAACCAGAAAAACTAGAAGAAGAACAAACGAGAGAAAGAATTGATATAAATAACAAATTTACCGAAGATGCTATTGCTAATATTACAAGGGTTAAAAATGTAGGAGAATTAGCTACGATTGCTGTGAAAAGCTATAATGATCGAGGACGGTTTTTAAAACCTGAATATGCTGATAAACCTGTAAGTCGTGATGCCTGGTACAAATGGATATTTCGTATATACTATAAAACTGATCAGGCCAGAAATGATGATCCAAGGTATATGAATTTTATTCATGTAGTAGATGAATATATTTCGTATATACAATTACCGCCAGAACAACAACGACAATTAATACAACAAAGACGAGAAAAACAAAAACAACAACAACTAGAAAAAAAATCAAAACCATTTGAGCAACCACTCCGTGATTATCCAGTATCACCGAAACCAAAAACATCACGGAAACCAAAAGAAGAAACTGAGAAAGAAGAAGAATATTTTTCACCGTCAGAAGACACCTCTTCTGGAGCAACTGGAAGTGGTTTAGGAAGTGGCCTTATTACTTGTCCCAATAATGTTCTTGCTGATGTCGATCGATTAGAAATTCTCATCGGAGGAAAACGAGCTGGTAATAATTCCCCAGAAATTATTAATGAAGCGGCTGATATTTGCAGACGACTATTTACCGGTGGTATCATGGACGTTGATGTTTATCAGTCTCTTATTAATGAAATTGCCGATGACTACTACAGCGACTGAGTATGTAATTAAATACAATTACTATAATAAAATGATAGTACATAGTACTCAACGTGGACCAACTATGGTCAGGGTAATAAATTCACGATTACCTGTATACAAAACAACCTACGGAAATGGACTAGGTGATGTTGTTCAGGGTCTATTTAGAAGGATAGCCCCAAAAGCAATACCGATTGCAATGCAACTGGGAATGAAAGCTATTGATGTTGTTCGTGAAAAAGGTATTGGTGCTGTTGGTAATGTTGCTGGTAAAGCATTTTCAGCGATTAAAGATAGATTAACACAATTAATACGCAGACCTGTGGTCCGACCTCAACCAGTAAAATTACCTAGTACAGAAGTAATGCCTGCAAATGTCAGTAAAATAATGAATCAAGTTGCTAATCAAAAACTAGCAGAGTTGGCTGATGTGCCTTTATCAGAAAAAGAAAAAAATATAACTGCTAGTCTGATAGCAGGAAGTGGTCTCACTTCCCGAAGTGGTCTCACTTCCCGAAGTAATCTTCGTTTTAGACGATAATAAATATAATAAAGATGTTTAAACGTATATCTGATCCCGCATTTGACATGGACGCACCAGTACTTAAAGATGAGTCTGTGCGTGATTATCAGTATTATTCTTACGACGCACGAATTCCAGATCAGCGTGGACGAATTGAATTACAGGTTCAGGATACAAATAGATATTTCTTACCCGCTGAAGCATTTATTGAAGTCGAAGGTGAAATTTTAAATATTGCTAATCCTGCAGCACCAGTAACATATGGAGACGATGTTAGGGTTGGTTTTGTTAATAATGGTATTATGGCATTATTTGACAGTGCAACGTACATGATTGACGGAAAAAATATTGAATCTATTCAGAAGGACGTTGACGTTGCAACAACAATACTTGGTCTTGCAAGATATAGTGATGATTATTCAAGATCAACTGGTCCATCAATGATGTTTGTAAAGGATACTTCTAACTACCCTGACAATAGACAATATAATATAAGACGACCAAGAAATGCCGACGATACCGCTGACGCTGCTGTGTGGCCGGTGGTTCATGGTGCTAATCCAGAATTTAACTTAGGATTTGCAGCACGTCGATCAATGTTGAAAGGTAACAGAAGAACGTTTTCATGTTCAATTCCATTGTCACATATTTTGGATTCTGTAGAAATGTCAGAAAAGTCATTTTCGGAGCTAAACATACAGTTGTACTTGTACGAAAAGCAACCGACAACGATGCATTATGGAGACCCATTGGTGATCCTGGCAAAGTAATTCTTACAAAACTTTCATTGTGGATGCCGGTGATGACTCCATCAATAACTGAAGAAGATCGTCTACTCTCTTTTATGAATCAAGGTGGTAAATCAGCATTATCGTGGTTAACAATGACCACAGATGCTATCCAGAGTAATATTAATGGTTTATTTACGTGGCAAATAGCATCACAACAAGGTGTTTCTGCACCACGACATATATTTATTGCATTTCAAGATGCTGCACGGGTGGATGATCAAACACGTAGTATTATGATATTTGATAATCTTGGTGTTTCCGAAGTTTTCTTAAGAATAAATGGACATCAAGAACCATCCGAGGATATTTTACTGAATTTCGATCAAAATCATGTAGCACGTGTATATCACCGTCTAATGACGTTCATGGGCCGTGATCAAAATATTGATACTGGTTTACAAATATCACAATTGGATTTTATAACATTATACCCAATTTATTATTTTTCGCTCGAACATTTAGATTTAACCAGACAATCTGTAGTCGATATACATTTTCGAGCTCATGTTAATAGAGATATTGGAGCTATTGCCAATTACAGAGCAATTGCTGTCATACTCAGCGATAAATCGATGTTACTTTAAGGTGCTGGTGGACGAATGAGAGTCGTTGATGCTCCAGTAGAAAACATGTAATTAGATTATTTATAAATATTATAATGTCGTATAATAATGTTAGTGTTAGTCTGACTCCTGGTCAGATTAAAAAGATACGATCAGCATCAAAAAATAATTGCGGATTAAAAATATTGCTAAAGAAAGATCAGATGAGCGGCTCAAATAAATTATCTCTTACAGAACGTCAGCTCGGGTATTTTAATGAAGCAAAAAAATCAAATAAAGGTATAAAACTTAATCTTTCTGCGGGTGCCATTAAAGATGTTATTAAGACGGGTGGTATATTTCCACTTCTTGCTGCTATACCAGCATTAATAGCCGCTGCAGCTCCAGCTGTTGCAAAAGCAGCTGCATTAGGTGCTGTTGGAACTGCTGCTGGAATGGCATTAAAGAAAGCAACCTGACAGGGAATAAAACGAACACCAAAAAAAAGGGAAGAGGTCTAAGATTACCAGGGACCCCACACTGGTACGGAAAAGGCCTAAGATTACCAGGGACAGTTTACTAATATATCCTATGTCCAATTTTGATTTACTAGATGCTGCTAAAAAAATAAAAATAAAAAATTTTAGAGGAGTTTTTATGCGCGATCAATTACCGAAACAACCAAATAACATTGAAACAGGTATTATTAATCTCGATGAAAATTTTGGTCCAGGCACGCATTGGGTCGCTTATGCAATTGATCCACGTGGAATTATTTATTTTGATTCATATGGACTAGCTCCACCAAAAGAATTCTTAAAGTATATTAGTTGCTATCAAAGTATTCCAATATGGTATTCAACATTACCTACACAAACATTAACCGATCCACCAATATGTGGTCGAGAAGTACTTAATGTACTTGATGCTATATCAAAATCAACAAAAACCCCCCACAAAGTTGTACATGAATATACTACGACGTCATATTTAAACAGATATTAGTAAATATAATGGTGGATATTTATGGAAGATCTTCCCGTAGAGGTCATCAGCAGGATGATTTATCTAAGTATGCAACTCTTGATCAACTCAGAAATGAAATTGATGATTTATTAAATCTCGCAAGTGTGGATCAAAATGAAGTAGTTGTTTTTCAGGATAATCAAGACGATTAAAAACGAGTAATATACAACTATCAGATGTTCTTATAAGAATTCCAACTGCAGTCACTGATAATATAGTTATTTTTGCCGATCAAGGTAAAATACAAGATTCTGGTACATCACTCAGTAATTATATTAAGAAATCCGGCGATGTATTTACAGGAGATATTAATATGAATCAGAATAAAATCACCGACATTGGAAATCCAACCGCAGATGCAGACGCCGCAACAAAGAAATATGTCGACGATCAAGAATCTAAATATGTACTGACCAACCACGGTATAATGCGTGCATTTCTCGACATGAATAATAATGGCATTAATAATCTTAGAACACCGGAATATGATTTTGATGCTGCAACGAAAAAGTATGTTGATGATAAGGAAATTCCTATTTCAACTTCGTTAAAAACAATCGGTGATGAAATGACTACACTTAGTGCTACTTTTTATAAAAATTTAGAAACGTTCTTAAATTTTCGTAAAAACATAAACAAACTCATTAAAGATTTTTTTGGTGATCCACCAACCGCTGACATAAAACTAGCCGACATTAACACGAAACTTAATGATATTGCCAGTGGAATACCTAATATTGTTCAAAAAACTAATCTGATTAAAATTCCACACGGACAAATTAAAAATATCGTATACACAGTAGCATCAGGACTATCAACATGGACACCACAAAATAACACTATCAAATATACCGCAGAAGTTACTGGTATTTACAGGCTGTCCGTATTTAGTGATGAAAGATTTGCTATAATTAACAACTATATATTGCGTCATTCAACTGATTCTCTCTCTGGAATTGTATCTATATTGTTATTAAGAAAAGTTGAAGAAACATTTATACTGAGAATATATAATCAAACAATAACCTCAGTGCCTTATTGGTGGCATATGGAATTTGTGGCTGAAACACCGCAATTAATCACTTAATATAATAATAATGGATCAACCTCAGTCTCGTATTGACGTTCAACTTTACAGATGCAATCAAGTATGTGAGCGTCTCACTAAACTAAATAATTTTATTGACTATTATAACAAGAAAATAAAAAAATATAAAAGACGTATAGTTGTTGTTGATGTAGTTGTTTACTCGGTTTCTGCTGTTATTACTGGAACAGGATTATTATTATCAACATTGACGATGACAGCACCTACTATTATAACCATTATCGTTTCAGCATCAACGACTATTGCTGGAGTTCTCGGTATTATAACCAAAAAGATACATACTTGTACAAATGCTAAATTGCACGATTATATGATTAAATTACACACAGTGGCAGATGCATGTTCTAAATTATCTTTGTATATTTCTTCATGTGTTAGTGATGGTGAAATATCTGATACTGAATTCGCGATGATGATGAAAACTTATGATGACGCTTTTAAAGTGATCGCTAATGATTTTAACGAATTAAATAACAACAATAATAATAATGACAGACAGGGAGTTACTTCAGCAGATCGTCACTAATACAACTCCGTCAAAAACTACTATGATATCGTTAAGTTCGACTAATCCTGAGTTTAGTGTCAATTTTCCAACCGCAATTCCTGCAAAAGAAATAGCATTAGCACAATTGCGAGTTTATTATAGCTGGCCCAACATTAGATCAAAACCATTTGGTGGACTACAGCCAAATAATTCATTAATATTCGCTAATAAGAATAAGCCTGATGGAACTCCTGATTGGCAAATAGTTTCTATTCCAACGGGCAGTTATCAAATAGAACAGATTAATGATGAGTTCCAACGCAGAATTAAATCTATTACAGGAAAAGAATCAAAAATAGCAATTACTGTCTACGAACCAACACTATCTGCGGTTATTGAAATAAATTCCCCTGATTACTCCGTAGATATTTATCAAAGTTCGATTAGATCAGTATTAGGTTGGCCTGAATATCCACCAGTTTATCAAACACCACCAGAACCACAGAGATCTGATTTTGTCGTAGATGTTAAAAAATTTATAAAACCTCCAGAATATCGAACAGAAAAAAATGCTTACCCATGGCGACGATATTTTGGTGATGGAGTTATACATTATATAGATAAAACAGAAACCCATTTTACAAAAATAGTTGATGGTAAAAAAGGTAAAAAAATAGTACTTGATGTTGATGAAATAAATTCATATGCTAATACAATTAAGTCTGAACACGGACGTGTACTTAATTATCTAAGAAATTTATTTTCCAGCATTAGCACTTCCTACAACGATGACTTAAAAAATCAAATAATTGAAGTAATACAACATTTGAATCAAGTTGCTTCAGACCTAGATTTCATGAATGATATTATTGTTAACAGAGAAAAAAAATTAGTGAACATAGCGGCAGATAAACGATATAAAGATTTATATATAATTAATGAAGACGATCCACCTCGAGCTGTTAAAATAAATCTTCTGTTCACAATAACATTTCTAAAACATTTCAAAATTACGCGAGAACAACTATCAACATTTATAATTCCTGGATTTAATTCTGAAGAGCTAAAGAAATCAGTTAATGATCTTATTGATGAACAATTTAAAAGAATATGTGATTCATGGAAAAAATTAATACCTACACCAACTATTCTTAAATATAATAATGATCCACACGGTGGTGGTCGCCATATCTCACCTGGTATTGTTAATATAACAACAACAATTGCAGTCAATCTGGTATGTGACGTAATTGATGACAGTTATCAAGTAGATCTTTCAAAATCTAATCACCGCAGTGCCACTGCGGAACAGGGGTATATACTATATTCATTTAGCCCTAAAGACCCGCCAGGTTGGCTAATTGTGTCTGAACCAATTAACCCCGTGTACCTGCGAGTTCATAATCCATTTCTGACAAGAATAAATTTCAAACTCACTGACCAGGCAGGAAATATTTTGGATTTAAGACAAGAATCTCTTAATATTAATTTGTATATACGCTCGTAGAACGTCTGATTAAATATTTCCTAATATAATAAGGGAAAAAATAATCTGATTCATGAAATAGTTACAGATTTCTTTATCTGATGGGTTTATGGGACTACATTTTTTTAAATAATTATTCAGAGACTGATATTTTTTATTTTAAATAAATAATTATTATATAATGAACCAAGAAAATATAAATGATATTATTTATGCTATTAAAAAATTAAAACATAACAAAATAAATCTATCTGATAATCTCGATCCTGAAAAAATATTATATGATTATGAAATATTAAAACAAAGAAAAATTGACAATAAATACACATTACCATCTAATTATAAATTTGTAAAATCAATTTATCAGTCTATGTTAGAATCCTTGGCGATGGTAAATGAAAAACAGGTAAAGCTATTTGCGTCTCTTGCACGTTCGATCGAAAATATCAGATCCGAACTATCTCGTGAATACGAGAAAAAGAAGATTGTAGATAATCGTGTAATGCAATTAAGAAAAATTATGTTATTTGATTCTGTCAAAAGTGAAAGTGACACTGAGAGCAGCGACGGTGAAGGTAAAATATAGAGTCGAACTATATACAATTTATTTATTAAGAGCACAGAATTAAATATATTCAAATATTATATACTGGTTATATGTTTTCGAAAATGCTGATTTGTATACTTTATCTGCAACAAATTTCACCGATCGTGAATGTATGCTAAAATATTTTGCAGCCGCATTAATTGATGGAAAAGTTATTTCTTGTCCTGTTTCTGTATTCATGGATTTAATAGTTCTCTTTCCGAATAATTTACATTTTCCAGTATTTCCACGTGCAGAATTCTGACTCTGTGTAATAGCCTGTAGGTTAGATAACCGATTATTTTGGGGATTTCCATCAATGTGATCAACTACAAATCCATCTTTGATGACCCCAAAATAACATTCGTAGATGAATCTACTTGATAAATAATTTTTATTTCCAGTATTAAATTTAAAATAACCAAATTTATCAAGATTACCGACTGGGTTTTTCAATCTACAGTTTCTGATCACACCATCTCGAGACGCTTCATAATTTGTATATACTGGATGTTTCACAAATTCGTATTTATTACGAAATGCTTTTTTTCTTAATTCTCTTATAATATCGTTGTCGATCATTTCATCATAAGTCTGATTTGTCTGAGTCATTTTATATAATAATATTATTTGTCTAAATCATTATTTTGAAATCTGACCAGATAATCTTCTACGGTTTGTATAGGAGATTTACCTGGCGATGTATTATTTTTTTTGTCATAATATCGTTTTAATTCCCTGTATTTTTTTCCGCCACATTTTAGACACAATTGAGTTTTTCCTCTGACTCCAACACCACATTGAATACATGGTATTGGTCCTGTACTTCCATTTTTGATACTCTGTGCATGATTTCCGCAGTATTCATTCACGCACGGTTTATTACAAAGAGAAGTATATCCAATTTTGAGCCAAGCACATTTGTTCTTTGTTTCAATCATTATATATATACTAAAATTTTAATTTAAATACTTGTCTTAATTATATGGAGGAATTATCGGCAATTGAACCTTCTCATGCTAGATTTGATCTTGACAGACTATCAGAATATAAATATAGTACTTTGATGCAAGATCTGGCATTAACAGATGAGGATATAACGAACGTATTCGTGAAGCAAAAAATGAATTTCGTGACGATGGTGCTGCTCATGTATGGTCAACATTCAGAGTCGGAAATGTTACTAATATGATGAATGACAAACGAGGAAAAATAATTATTAATCACCTTGATGATCAAAAATATTTTATTTTAATAAAATTTATTGTAAATACAAAAGAAGATATTTGGATTATTCGTGACAAACGCGATCCAGTACACATACAATCAGGAAATAATATTGTTCTCTTAAATAATAAATCTAAGCCCGGAATACTAACAGGTGTTGATAAGATATATTATATACAGAGTTATCCAGCAACTGCAGTTGTATATGGAATATTTCCGTTGAATAATAAACCCGATGTCGGGGATCTAAAACCTATGAAATTGTCAGAATCAAGAATAAACTGTGTAGCTGAACGAGTTACAGAACATTTTACAAATGCGATACGTGGTAATGGTTTAACAGATTTACGACGTAAAAAATAAATACTTGGGCAGAATCAGTTAAAGATACCGGAGCATCTATTAAAGATGTCGCTGAACTAGAAAAGAAATTGAAATTCCCAATAACAGTAAAAACGCTGACAGGAGAGATTTTATATAAACAAAAAAAAAAAAAAAATGGAGCTCCAATAGATATTATTGATCATAATTCGCACGCATGGACCTCAGCAGTAACAGTATTTCCACGAGATAGAAAAGTTAAATTTTATGATGGTCATATATTTGATTTTATCAAAAATATCAGTAAAAGTGACCCTGTGTCTGTTTGGTTATTTCAGAGTTCGGAATATGATAATTACGATCAGTTTGTACGACCTAATGGTGACATTTACCGTATAGAATCTTTTAATGTAGAAATGG
>JAECUM010021040.1:0-12996 GCA_016617855.1 Megalonaias nervosa
TGAAAAATTTTTAAAGCTACATTAAAAATCTAAATCATACATACATACTTTAGGGGTAATAACACTGAAAGCATGTTACACTTACTGGCATGAAACTTGGCAGGTATATTGCCCCAAGGAGAAACCCTATTGTTTTGGGGGTCAGTGGTCAAGCTTTGCTATAACCTCATTTGGACATGGGCATTCTTTGCAATAAACCAGGAAATATAACACCCAGGATCATGAAACTTCATTGTACATTGCCCTTGGTGAGAGGAAGAACCCTATTATGCTTGAGCCCTGAAGCAAAACATTGGTGATGACATGCACATAATTTACACAGTATTCTGGTCTTTCTCTTTTTCACGAGTTACGACCGGGGGGGTGGGGTTGTGGGGTGCTACCTTTCATCTTTGCAGTTACATAAAAAAAACTTCTATGCACAAAAAACTAATTGGCAAAATGTCATTTAATTCTCCATTAGGCAGGCGACACTGTTTGATTTGTGAACACATTTTCTTCCATTTCCAGATATGTGAGAGAAAATCCTATCTTATATGAGCACACAACGAATCGGGTGACTGATAAAATTTTTATACTGTACATACATAATGGTGTATGTGGAGCCATTTTATTGTCCCTCATTAAATTCTGACCTCTCTGGTGAGATTTTCTTATCCCACATAGGTACTCCTGATGTACTATTATAATCATATCAGATTTTTCTTAGAATAAGCTAGTTACTACCCAGATTCAGCTGAAATGGAAATCGGGAGTTTAATAGGCAGATCTAGCTGTATTGGAAATCTGTATTTTGCATTATGAATACTAAGCTTTGCGAAATCTTTAACATTTAACTGTTTACACATGATGACATCTAGTAAATATTAAGACATTAAACAAAATAGTATCATTGTTGTTTATCGTCTTGTATCTAATATTATACAGGGATAGACGCATTAGAAAGCTGGAAGAAGATGTTAAGGCTCTCAAAGAAGATAACAAATATTTACGACGGAAAGTAAGAAAACTTGAAGAGAGAATTTCTCTGCAGGAAGTAAATGGAGAAGTAAAACAGCAGTCAAGTGTTCAAGAAGTCAAAGAACCTTCAGCAGAATGCAGCACTGTTTCTGCTCGGCAGGAAGTTACCATTGACGACATAAAAAAAAGTGTGCAACACTTGAAATGCAATCAAGACATTTTTAAAGTTTTATGTCTTAAGATCTTCACAAAGGATGAGCTGAAGAATTCTTCAAGAACCAGAAAAAAAACTATTAAATGTAGGGATACTGCAAGACCACCACTTGATGTGCAAAAACTGACCAAGCTGGAATTGCTAGTTCTTCAGTGTACCGCAATGGACAAGGACTTGTTTTATAAGAAACTTGAAAACTTGCAAAAAATCCTGAGGAGAAGTTAACTACGGTTCTGTTTTTTTTTTTACATCTGTCACCCTAATTGTGCCCAATATCACTGTCAAATGATAGTACATTTTTATATGCCTGTCTTAATACATTTGACCTTTGTCAATGATTAATAATCATGTGCTTCAATTTTAGAAAGGATTGGCATAATTGTATTTTGACATTTGTTTCTGTTTCTAGAAAACTAATCTGCAATACAACATTTAACATAAAATTGTATACACCCTTTTGCACGAGGACTGTTACTAAAAATGTTAGTAGTCAAAGGGAAAGTTATTTTGATAGGAAAACTATTAAATGTTTGATCAAAAGCTTTCCTGAGTATCTTTTCATAAACAGCATATTCAGTTTATAATTCACAGAAAGAGGTGATGTTCTTGAATTTCACAAAATTTACTTTTCATGAACTGTAAAGAAGAACAGTTCATGAACAATAACATTAGTTCATGAACTACAGATTCATGAAGTCATTAGTCATTTTCTGTTTAAGAACTGGTGACCATTTTCTGTTCATGAACCAGTTCATGAACTAGTTCAAGAACTATTCATGAACAGTTCTTAGATTTGTTCATGAATAGTTCATGAACTGAAGATTCATGAAGTGGCCATTTTCTGTACAGGTACTAATTCATCAACCAGTTCATAAATTTGTTCATGAACAATTCATGAACAGTTCTTGATTTTTTCACAGGGGGTGTCTGCTGTGCAATTTACTGTTGGAAAGAAATACATTATTTGTAATGAATATAGAAATGTATGAAAACCTTCATCAATGGTTTGATGTTGGCGAGGCTTCTATGTCTTCTCAATGTTGGCCAGAACTTCATCCAGTATTGGACGTATTTTGTGAAGTTTGTCATGGTTAGAGTGATCAGCAGGAAAATTTGTGTTGTCATCATTTAGGTGCAGGTACTGGAGGAGTTTTTCAAACCTTCTGCGCTGTATTACATTTTTGATTCCTTCATTGGATAGAAACTTGTCATTTGACCAATAGAAACTATAGTCAGGAGCTTTGATTATCCCCATGAAGATCAACATGCCAAGAAAGGCAGACATCTCAGGCACACTGGTCTCTGTCCAGTTTGCATCACTACCCAAACCAAAATGCATGCTTATGACAAGCTTGCAGCAAGCTTGCTGCAAGCTTACGACAAGCTAGGTGAGCTTGTGCAAGTTAGTAAGGGTGCCTGCACAAGCTTGCGCAAGCTTGCAAAAGGAATTTTTCAAAGTCTGCAAGCTTGCAAACTTGCAAAATTTAAAGTTCAAGCTTACGCAAGCTTGCAAAAGGAATTTTTCCAAGTCTGCAAGCTTGCAAAATCTAAAGTACTTGATGTAAGCTTGCGCAAGCTTGCAATAATCAGTTGTGAAAGGGCAGTTCTGCATGAGATCAGTACTTCCTGAAATGCTGAATATATGTTGTGACTAGATCATACTCAGTATAAGAAACTACACTATCAAATTAGAAGATGTTACTGGTAATCTAGTTTTTATTTATAGCATCTGATAATGCACTGGAGTTAAATAATATACATTTAAATTGTTGCAAAATGCTAAGAACTTGAATTACTTGTACTTAGCTGATACATAAATAAAATATATTATTCCAACATTTCTCTATGTTTAAATTAACTATGAACATTATTAATATATTTCAAAATAAACAGAATTATTTCTTGACCAAGGCAAAATATGAAATATTACTTTTTCTGCAAATGTCTTTTTTCTCATTTTCAAATGTTTACAAATATTATACATGTTAGAGAAAAAAATTGAGCTTTTTGCATAAAGGAAATTCTATAAGTGATTGAATACTCTGATTGTAAAGATATTTACAGACTAATTTAATACAGCAAGATATTTGATGGCAAGTACTTGTAAATCTATTTACCAATAATGTATGCACCATCAAATATAGTCTCAGTAAATCTTGTAATATTAACTTCTGGCATTACGTTTATGAAAGAACTGTCATATATTTGTTTCAATGACAATCTGCTGCCAGGAGAAACAAAAAATAATTGTCAGTTATTTAATTACTAAATAAAATTTAAAAATATATAGTTTTTGTTTTTCTTTGCGAGAGAGATGCATCCCATTCTGCCAACATTCTATAAAGAATTGAGCTTTGTGAATTTTGCTTGTTTAAAAAGAAATCAAATAAAAGCATGCAAGGTGAAGTGTGGCTTTCCGTGACAGAGACTTAATTCGGTATCGAGTCATTAAAAGTGGTTACTTCCCCCTGTTTACGGTTAGCAGACTGGTTTACAAACTCTAAATGTACACGTAACATATTTGAGTCGAAAGAAAACAAAACAACCATTGTAGCATCGCGTTCAAACATCAGGCGCAATTTTCAAGGTTGAACCATCACAATTTACCTCATTATTTCAGTACATTTTATTGCCCGCTGAACCAATATATGTGCAGTAACCGATCCTATAACCAGTGAGATAATCTGAAATCACAGAGTTATAATATCAGTGGGTAAACTCAAGATTGTGTCGTATTTTGCCAGTTTTCACGACTTTCGTTTGGCGGTAGCGCTCTGTTTCACTTTTACGATTTAAATATGTCAAAATATGACTTTGTAATGTTGCTTCGCCCAATGATTGAGATGGCAACTCTGCGGATCATTATTATTTATTGCTGCACTTGCCAAACTGCAATAATCGATGTCGTGCTGTCAGTTATCGACAATAGGGTCATGAGATTATAAAGTTAAACACTCGCTAATGTGAATCTCATTTCCGTTATTCTTAGGGTCTTTTTTTCCTCTCGCATATCAAATTCAACAATTGTTCAGAGGTTGTTACATTTAATTCTTTTCATCGTCAAAGAAGATGGTCATTATTTTATTTCAAAATGTCTTAAGGTACGTAATCAGTTTCATCGGATTTTTGTTGTTCAAAACTCTCAAGTGTCATTCATTTGATATGTGTCATAGACCTTTCAAAATGGATAGTAAAACTAAAAATTTAGGGCTCATTAAAGAATGATCTTGAATAACACTTACTGATATTTTCTGGACTTGATAAGTGATTTTGGAATGATGAAATAAAAATGAAATGCTTTTGCCAATGAGGTAAATACTCATGTTTTTTTTCCTGATTACATAGTACATGTTGCTGTAATCCATTTCAGTGGATGATACCTGAATCACACCAGAAGCAGAGGAGGATGCAGAATTTTATTCTGAGGATTTTGTTTAGCAGAGGTGATTCAGAGTAATTCAAATGGCATTCTTGTTTTCACCGAATAGTTTATCATTGTGACAGATGAGAGGGAGCCTAACTATTTGACACCATCCTCCCCCAAATGGATTTCTACATGGAAGTAAATTAGTAGAACATTTCCAAAGCAATACATAACAAAAGTATAAAGAGTTTGCTCACACAGATCCCATTCATATGCTCTTATTTTTATCTGATTAAATATTATTAAATGATTTGATGACTTCATTCTTTTTTTTATTGTGACAGTAAGATCTCATTCTAATTCATGTTCACCATATATTAACATTTTCATTTTAATATTTGATATTACATACTTTTCGCACATCAAGAGCTAGAAAAATGGAGGTATGTGACCTTGTATAGAATAATTCAATCGATGCCATATCAGTTCTTCTGATGCAACTTAGTTAGGTCAGCTTTGTTTGCAAGCTTGCACAAGCTTCTAATCAGTAAGCTTGCGCAAGCTTGTAATGGGTAAGCTTGCGGGTTTCAACTCTGAGCTTGCAGCAAGCTTGCCACAAGCTCGCGCAAGCTTGCCAATTGCAACCTTACCATTTACAAGCTTGCGCAAGCTTCCCTATTACAAGCTTGCGCCAGCTAATAATAGGGAAGCTTGCGCAAGCTTGCAATTGGTAAGCTTGCGCAAGCTGGCCGCGGTTTCAAATCTAAGCTTGCTGCAAGCTTACATAACAAGCTTGCAGCAACCTTAAAAATAAGCTTGCAATTTTGGTTTGGGTGATTTCATGATCAACATGTTGTTTACCTGTAAATTTATTTGTTTCACTTACAATCTTTTCAAAAAGTCCAACTGGAAAATATAATTGGAAATAGTCCAGTTCTGGTGCTGTCTCCTGCAAATTATGTGATGGTCCTGACTGTTGAGTAAATGGACTTCTGTCAATATCTTGCACATCTGCAAACCAATTTGGCTGATCATCATCAGTATCACTCGAGTCTGATGACATTTCAATGTCGACATGTGACGACAGAATTTCAGATCCTTCGTCATTAAAGGTATCATTATTTATAAAATCCGGTATTTCGTCGGAACTGAATCTAGAAAAATCGTTTTCACTTCCAGACAAATCACTGTAATCAACAGTCGAGGACGACATCACCATGATGAAATCAGGGAATTCCCTTCGTAAATACAAAATGTCACTTCCGGCATCGTCTGTTATACGATTTGATTGAAACTTTGCATATTGAAATGAATGGAAGAAATTAATAACACAAACATTATTAATTCTTTTTTATATTTCATTTGCCCCGCAATTACGGCAAATTTCATGCTTAAGCACGTTAAGGCTACATTATACATTACAATGTATGGCAGAAGACTTTCCGTAATTTGCCGCACATTCTAAGAATGTGATTTTCCACATAGAGAATAAAATGACATTATTAATTTACACTATTAATGTAAACTTCATCATCATATTTGGAAAAATTACAATTATAAGTAACTGACATGTTGAAAAGGCCATAATATTTACACTGAATTGAGGTATTACATTCGGCTACGGACGCCATTTTGGATGTGGCCATGGAAAAAAAACCTGCGTATAATTGGTTGGTTAAATTTAGACTTTTTTATGTTCTAATGTTAGGAAATACGTCATTAAAATCGAATGTTAGTAAATATGATTTATTATTTTTGACCAGCGTTTGGTTACCTCCCAGCGAATCAACATTTAACTGGAAGATGTAACATATTCATAGTAGGTACTGTGTAAAGCGTAGAAACGCATAGATGGGGGAGCAAAAGTAAAGTCGTAGAATAGCATACCTGGGGTGTAAAGGGTTAATGTGCTATTTTACTTTGAAATGGGGAGAGAATTATGTAACTGTTTACTTGGAAATATTTTGATCAATTGAAAGACTTCATCTAATTCAAGTAAAATTTCAAAGTTTGGATTAACATTTCTTACTCAATATGCCAAGTATTCTCTATGATGATTAGGTGCAGTGAACAGATGTCAGCTGCTAAACAGCACTTAAATATTAAGACTTTGAGCATGGCTTGTTCACACCATTTTGATGCTGGCTGTAGTAGGATAAAAGTCAATTAAATAAACAAAACTGTGTTGTCTTTAAATATTCAAGATTTTTGCATCTGGTGTCGTACATGCTGTAATTGGACCATTATCTGAACCCATTATTAACACTTTACTAGGGCTTATCAGAAATGTCACCTGGTCTGAGATAACTGAATCATAAAAATGTCACATGATCCTATTATTAATAGTATTAACCTGGCTGGTTCTGGCAAGGTGCATATGTGCACCAATATATATGTAAGGAAATTAACTGTCATGCATACACTGAATCTTATTCTTGAATTAATAGCATAGTACATGTAATAAGATACTCTGAATACTTGAACCAGAAAATCTGATCAAGATTTGTTGTTGTTGTTGTTGTTGTAGGGTTTAACGCCATTTTTCAGCACAAGATAGGCTATACATGGCGGCCAGTATAATTGGTGGAGGAAGAACCCAGGAAAACCCCGGGAAGAACCACCGACCCACGAGAAGCTACTAGCAGGCTTTCTCATGTACCCACGTTAGCCGAGCCTGAGACTCGAACTCACGCAGACAGAGGTGAGATGGCAGTGATCCATAACGGTGTGTGCTTTAGACCAATCGGTCACTCGGGGCCACTGATCAAGATTTAATTGTGAGCAACAACAATTAAATTAGTTTTTAACATAAACCGATTTAAAATCAGTATCTGACTTCAATCAGATTAAATTGTTTGGCAAAAAAAAGAAGTTGAATAATGCTTGGATTAAATCTGTAATGTGACACTGAGGAATTATGAAATTAAGTATAAACAACACATTTTCTGAATATGTTGTTTTTATTCCCTTTGTTGGCAGGCAAAATTGTTCTAGTCATAAATGTCTAAGTCACAAAAGGAAAAGAGCACTGTTAGCAGCAAGAGTACCATTGCTGAAAGAAGGTTTCCTATTTTGGTATGAAAAAAGGGCAAATTCTGAGCAATAAAAAGGTGTCAATAATGAAATTCAGAACTGAATCTTTCCAGCATTAGAAAGAGACAAAGCACATTCATAAGTTTATCCAACATTAAATAAACAGAAAAATAAGTGGATTAAATAAGAAAGATCACAGGTTTTAGGTGCTTTAGTGATCTGGATAGAGGCAGAATGGAGGAATCTTGGAAGGCAGAGAGGGAACTAGAAGGACATTAGGAGCATACATGGCACTGAAGGGGAAGGTGAAGAAGAATCTCTCTAGCCTTGCATATTATTGCCAGTTTTAATTATTTCTGGTGGTATTGTAGTTATCTAAGATATATTTATGTATATAGTTTTCTAAATTCTCCTGAAAAATTAATGCTTGGTTATGACTGAGGTTGACATCAGTAATTGCTGTTAATTTTAGTGCATGTGACTCAGTGTCTCCCTTTACCTTCGTTTGTGAATCAGAGACCCCTAAAGTTTTAATCTGAACCCAGTTCTGATATCAAGGTTTGGTTTTTACCCTATCTGACCCCCACTTGAAACACCATGGGGATTTCTGTCTCAATCTTGTACTCCTAGTAGAAACACTTAGGTAATTCCAGTTAAATATGGTGCCACTCTGGCCCAGTAGGGGTTATTCCATTCAAGCTGTCTGGCTAGTTAAACAATTAAACCAATTTTGTCAGAAAGTTCTCATAGTAGATTTGCAATAAATCAATGAATTTTCAGACCATTTATTGCAAGATTTGTAGGGCTTAATGTAGGCATAAAGTAATTAAAATAGAGTTAAGTAGTTACAGTGTAATTTGAAATTAATTACCTCATGAGGAAGTAATTTCCCACTTAAGATAACTTTTCTCGAAATTATATTAAATCTTACCAAGAAGTGTGAGTTGAAGTGGATATATGGCTATAATTTGAATTTATTATTTGGGTTTTTGTGCATTTTGGGTTTTAAATAATAGAGTTACAGACTGCAAGTTTAGCTCAGCATCAAGTCTAGAAAAGTCTTCAGGGAATCCCCTACGAAAACAAATTCATGACTTCATGAACAATCATGAACTGTTCATGAATGTTCATGAACGTTCTTGAAATGTTCATGATCAGTTCATCATTTGAGTTCATGAACAAATATTCATGAAAGTTCCTCAACTAAGTTCATGAACACTTCAAGAATTTTGATGAATCATGTACCTGAGTTCATGAACACAATGATGAACTTTTATGAACTATTATAATATCTTTGAAGTTTCTGAAATGTCATGAACTTGCTTCATGAACAATTCAAGTACTTTGATGCACCACCAAGATATTTCTTAAAAATGTATATGAAATTTCTGTATCATTATATTCATAAAATGTTTATGAAAATTCATCATACAAACTTCTCACAATATTAGTGAAATATAAATAAAGGTGAATATTTTTTTTAAAATGATATGATACTGTATAAATGTTCATAGAGATCTTTTATTCAATACTTGTGTACTTAACCTGAGTAGTTCTGGATTAATATGGGAAAATATTTTCTGGCCAGCATGAACAAAATGTACTTACTATAAAAGCTTTCAATGACTTTGTTCTAACGTTTTTGTCCATTACTGTCATAAACTGCATATTTTATTGACTTTGTCACTGGTTGCCAAGTTGCCGTAAAAACCGAAATATGTAAACAACAATTATCCTGATCGGATGACTGTGAAAGAAGACATGATATGATTGGTTAATATACGCACGAGATTTCAGCAGCTGAACCTCCTTTTCCCCCCAAACAAGAAAAAATCTCAAAAAAACGTGGACTCCCGTGGAATGGACAGATGAGAATATTTTCAATATCATTTAAGTAAGTACAAGTGCAGAGAAGCGATTATGAAGAATATGAAGGAATTGACTTCATGAGAGCAAAATTAGGCGGAAAAGCGTACACAGCCAGGATCATCAAAATTACGGTGAGTATCTTTTTCTTGGTTATTCATGATTATTTCAGTGGGAGTTATATGGAAATTTCATTGGTTTTTATATGTCATCATATGTATGTACACAATACAGGTGCAAATAACAACGTGATGAAACTGGAAGCAGCTATATGCAACATCCGGAGTCAGAGTGGATAAATTTTTATTGATTAAAACATCCAACTCCTGTGACTTATAACACCTATGGCTAGTCAGCTTCGATTAAAATATAACTAGTGACAAAATTCTCCAATAATATAAATGCTCAGAAAGTTGTGTATTAAGTGTAAGGGATTAAATAATTTTGAGTTGGATCATAATTATTCCAGTAAATAAAGTGGGGTACAAAAATAATGTGCTAAAAGCTGAAGACAGTGTTGATCAGAGGTTATCTGTAATTAACTTTATCTTTCTTTCAGATCAGACAGCAGAAAAGTAAAATTATTAGAGGATGCAGTTTGTAGGTTAAGGAGGAAAATTTGACAACTGGAGGATCTTACAGCCAAGATGGAAGAGACATTAAAAAGTGACTACTGTCAGTTTAATGTTCTTTGCAGTTATAGAAATATATCTGAAATGAATGAAGGCTTTTCAAACTAATACCTGTTGTATTTCTGACTATTTTACAACTCCCACCCCCAAAGTTATTTTATGATTCAGGAGGAAATGTTATTATTAATTCTGATTTACATCATCACCAATATTTCATGCACATGTTCATGAACAATGATGACCAGCCCCTACGAAATGATCATGAATAATTCATGAACTGGCATAAACTGTTTTTGAACGGTTCATGAACCCAGTTCATGAACCATTCACGAAAGTTCATCAAAAGGTTCATGAACTATTAATGAATGTGCATGAACTGAACTGTTCATTAATTTGGTTCATGACAATTCATGAACTGTTCAAGAACCTTTTGATGAACTTTCATGAATGGTTCATGAACCGTTCAAGAACAGTTCATGCCAGTTCATGAATTATTCATGGTCATTTCGGAGGGGAAGTTCATGAACAGTTCATGAACTAATAATTTCTGAATTGACCATTTTCAGTTCATGAACCTTCTGATGAACTTACGTGAATGGTTCATGAACTGGGTTCATGAACCGTTCAAGAACAGTTCATGCCAGTTCATGAATTATTTATGATTATTTCGTAGGGGATGGTTTCTCTGAGATCTAACAAGATCCTTTTATAGGCTAGGATCAACCATAGTATAGGACAGAGTCACCATGTAGAACTAGTAGTCTTCATATGGAATTTAAACAGTTATTTAACAAGATGCATGTGTACATTGATATAACCTTTCTGACTGTTGCAACGACAACATATAAAATGTTTAAATCTTCTCAAATGTAGGTCACAAAAATGTAGTCACAAAAAATGTATCATCATGCAGTTCTTACATTTTTATCAAGGCAATGATTTTGATCAACATGTAGGGGTGGGTGTGTTACTGAACCTCTCTGCCCAAATACCTCTAAATTTGGCATATACTATATGATATTTCTTTATCAGAATAATCTGATGATTGGGAAAGAACGTTGAGCTCTAGAATACATTCACCAAAATAATTATTTGGCTCTTGTTCAATACAAGTATCTGGCACTGCATTTATGCAAGTCACTGGACTTGGTTCTTATATAAATGATCATTACACAAACAATTGAATCCAGTGTTCATGATACACTTGGACTGATAAATTCAGTAACATCAGATCAAGACTGAAGCAAATTGATTGTATAAATAATATAGGTCATGTTAAATTCCACACTTCTGAACAAGGTACCATGCTTCTATGACAATGATATATTAAGTATCAATTAAATTTTTTTAAACAATTAAATGCCAAAATATGTTGAGATTTTAATTTAAAGTATGCCTATACAAATATTAGCCACTTAGTATGTTTAATGGTTATCTAGTATCGATTTAAATCAGCATGCAGAGATGAAAAACTTGTGTTTTAAAATTGATATGCCAAAATCTAATTGTAAAATCAAGTACCATGTAGTAAAGAATTTGTTTGTTTGATATTAATGAGCTGGTAAATTAGGACATAAAGCTATTCTAGCTCATGACATTTATTACTTATAATAATATATCAACTGTCTGCCTTATGCTGTTCATACTAAATTCACTATAATTTCTTGAACACACTGGACTCCTCAGTATTTCACTGTCTACATTCTGTAGCATGTTAAAACTCCTTCATATCCACTTTATGACTTTATTCATGGCCATCAATCTACTAAACTGAACACTAACTCACTTGAAATTGAACCTAATGAACCTAATGAACTTCAAACTAACTGTCTGGCTAAGTTATTCTCCAACCATATTCCTCATCTAACTTGATGTGCTCTATTTCATAATGACATTTCATGATTGACAGATAACAATTCTATCCATAATTAATATAATATAATCTACAAGTCAACACAACTTCAGGAAGATTTGCTTTTCATTTATAGGTTTAATGCCTTTTTTCTGCACATGATTGGCTATAAAATGGTGGTCAGTATATTTGGTGGGGGAAGAACCTGGGAAGAACCACTGACCCACTGGAGGCTACTGATAATCTACTCACATACCCACCCATACTGATTGAACTGTGGTTTGAACCAATGCAGATAGAGGTGAGAAGTGAAAGTTAGTCATAAAGGCAAGTGCCTCAAAACATCTGCCACTCACTTAGGTAAGAAGTAAATACCAAGCTTTTAAGAGTTCCATTATCCCACACAGGTGCTCGACACAAGCCTGATCTTGAAAAATAATCTGCAGGAAATAAATCATACCAAGTGACAAGATTAAATCAGCTTAGCCCCATGACCCATTCAGACCATAGGACCCTGTCTATCATACTATAAAAGAGACATGGTCAGTAACTTCCTTCCATGCTTGACTCTCAATTTCCTTCTGCTATTTCTGTCTTTTAAGGCACACAACCATAATCTATGGCTTATTTTACTCCTGAGATATATTTCTATTCATCAAGCCATCACTGATTTTTCTCAGTTGCACCAACTGAAGTTATGGGCTCAAAAAATTATATGTACAACTGGCACCATTTGCATTGAAGACTTACTGAAAACCCCATTATTCAATCAGGGAGAGTAATGACAAGAAGATTTTTAAGACAGTTGTAGCAACCATACTGGATGTTAATTGGCACCATTTTAATTTAGGAACCAGTGTTTCTCTTAACCCTAATTTGTGCATCAGAACCCCCCAATTCTTTCATTAGACCCCAGTTTAGACACCAAGATTTGGTTGTTTTTGCTCAACCTGACCCCCAGTTTTAACAACAAAGGAATTTTGACTCTCAATCTTCCACCCCTAGGGTATATACTGAGGACAATCAAAGCTAAATAAAATGTCTATTAGTCAAAAACCCCAATGTCAATATATAT
>JAECUM010021041.1:0-40280 GCA_016617855.1 Megalonaias nervosa
TATATATATATATATATATATATATATTCTGTATGCAACAAGGAACCTTTAAATATCTCTCGCACGTACGATTAGCATCCTGACATTCATTGTACTCATCATCCGGCATCATGAAACTAAATATATTATTCAGCTACTAATTTTATTTCAGGTTATACATTCCTGTTCTGGAGACAGTGCAGCCCTTTTCCATCAGTTTGGCGTCAAGCTTGATAACGTCTTTGACACCCAGGTAAATATTAAAATTACTTTGTGAATGTCTGAGTAAAAGTGGATATTATCGGGCGTAGTGCCAGAAAGATGAACTTTTATCTTTTTTTAAAAACCTTTCAAGTTTAAGGGGACAAATTAAAAAGATGTGGGCTATTGTTTCGTCTTTATAGTGGCTTTGCTTTTGAAAGAAGACTAAGTATTGGTGGAACTGGTTGGCATGTCGTCGGCATGTGTTTAGATACTTAGGTAGGTAGGTAGGAAGGTATAATTTGTTTTAAGGTAGGTCTGCAATTCTACCCGATATATTTCGTGAAGAAAATGGAATACTCCATACGTAAACTGCATATTTAAATAAATTGTTGTCTGGCTTCTACTTTAAGAATTTACATCAAGCGATTGGTATAACTATTATCTCTACTTGCTCATAGGTGGCACATCTTGTGATTGCGGAACACAAAGGACGCCGACTTCCATACCGACTGAAACTTGCAGACCTTTGTAGCACCTATTCGGACAAGGCAAAGGTGTACGAAGCCAAGGATGACGTGAAGGTTTTTCCTCCTATTTCAAATGCTCTTTTAGCTATTATTCGAAATGATTATCCTTGAAAAATATTTTCGTGCCAGATGTAGTGATATAGTAATACAAAAATGGGAAAAGAATGTTAATATACAATGCTTCAGAAACTGGGAAACAAGAAATATGTGTACCTTGAGGAATATATTATATATATGTTTTGTTTTCTTTTGATGGCTGCAAAATGTTTCGCAGCAAATTACGATATATTTGCACAATTCCACAGAGAAGTATGCAGCGAGACCCTAACGTATCTCAACATTGCAAGAATAAATGTTAAAGGATGCACATTTAACTTTCTTTAAATTCGTTCAAAGACTTTGCATGAAAATTTAACTTAAGGATAATCTTTAAATTGATGTATGTAAATTGCATGTATATTCGTGCCAAAGTTTAAGTCGAATAGCACAAGGAGAAATACAAATTAAAAAGCAGATTTGAAACTTTATGAAACCACAAATATAATTTGTATGCTAACAAGGATTGAGTGCTTGGTCAAGTGTTGGAGGAAACGTTTATTAGTATAAATAGCAATGGTTGTTATAGCATCTTTCTGTCGTTTTTTTTGTCATCATGGTGAGAAGGTACCATATATATATGGAATGCTTCCAAATCTGTATGCTGTTAATTTGTAATTGTATTATAGTTAGAGTGGTGCAAGAAAGAAAATGATTACTGGGCAAAGCGACCTTTGACACAGGAAATGATTGACTATGCCAGTGGTGACGTCACTGCACTTATACCAGATGTTTTCGAGAAACAGAAAAGGTACGATAAGGCAAAATGATACGTTGCCAAATTATTTTTTAACTCTAGAATCTTCAGAAGAAATTATTTTCATAAATATAAATAGCAACAATATAGACAACATTACCCAAAGCATACATAGAAATTGTTAAACCTGAGAAAAATATAGTTAGCAAAAACCATTGACTACACTCACAGTATATTATGGTATATATAAAACAAACTAGATCAATACCGAAACACAAAGTTTGGAACAGAAAATATTTAACATATCAATTTCACACATGTCAATGAGAGAAAATATCCAATTTGTAGCACAAATTAAGCCAACTGCAACAGATTTAAATTGCAAAAACAATAAATTCAGATGATGCAAGAAATTGAACATTACACAAAGGCTTGAAATGAATATGCATGTGTGCGTTAAAGATATAAGAACATGAAGGTGTGTTAACCACTGTAGTTTGTGGGATACATCTAACTACTTGTGCTTCTGGAATAGAATGAAGATTTAACCTTGTTATTCGTGCCATAGCATATGGTATTAATTATGACAAAATTATGTTTTGGGAAAGTAACAGAGACATAAAAACTGCACTCATTAACAAATTAAACACAACTGATGAAATGGAAAACATAATAATCGGTAATATCATTATTAACCATGATGAATTTACCATTATATTAAATGCACATTTGAAAATTGTATACAGAAATTTAAAATGACATCCGAAGAATTATGGATCAATCACAAAAAATGTTGAAGGTATTTAGAATATATGAAAGAAGGAAAATACATAAATGTATGTATTAATGTTGAATGGCACCTCAGAACAGAATTTCTTATATGATGGCAAATAAGAGGAAAGTGAAATACTTTAAAAATGTGTTGGCCTATAGAAAACCAATGATTCAAAAACATCATTAGACACAGAACCAAGTTAACGCTTACACAACGGCTGGCTAATACATAAACACCGGGTAAAGCACTAGCCACAAAGTAAATAAAAATCATAATGCAGATATAATTGATAACATGGATGGGCGTTTGTTTATTGATTTAACAATAATGGATTTTGCCGTTGGTTATTACAACATATCAAGTAATCATTAAGATCATCATTGTATTATGTAAATGTGGTCTTTAGGTAATATCATAGATAAACACCACTTGCCAACCTAACATTTTATTTGTAAATGCATCATAAAGAGAACCATACCATCTTTTAAAGAACAATCTATTTTGTCTTTGGATATTTTTATGCCAAATAAACGTTCAAGCGTAAAAATTATTTCGAAGCCATTATCGTCAAGAAAGACTTCAACAGTACGATCTATATAAACATCGTCTTAAGAAAATGGCCCGTCGAGAAAAAAATGACCGTTTATGTATTTTGGAAAGTACTATTTTTCCTTCAAATATTGATTATAATATCATGCAAACATTTTACATACGGTTAGAGATTCACTGTTTTGAATTGATATTCAGCAATGTAATAGCAATAAAAATGTAATGATTTGATGCAAGTCATTCTGTGACGACTTGAATTGTCAACAGAGACGCTTTCTTACGTCGATGCTATACATATCATACAGAACCAAATAAGTACAAATTCTTCAAAAACTGCAAGGTAATTATTCCCATCATTGTTCAGATATCTCGAAGAGAATGGTCAGATTGACAAATACGCAGAGATGGTCCAAGAAGAGATAGAGTTTTACATTGATCCTGCTATGAAGGAAAAACGAAAACTTCGACACGATAAGGCCCGTGAGGCAATTCTAAACGACATGAGTGCAAAATACAGACCGTCGCAAGAATATTCTGCCATAACAGATGAGGATGAGGTCTGTTAGTCGTACATATGTCACGCCATCGGCAATAACAGTTATTTAATTTTGTTATCAAAGAAAAATATAAACTAGTAATGAATACTTTCAATAAAAAGTCGCTTTGTTTCGTCTTGCTTTTATTGTATATGCTATATAATTTGCATATATCAGTAGGGGAAAATAAATAAATGACAAAAATTACGCTTCCATTGCGGCTTCTTTCATTAAGTGCATACGTTTTTATATACTGTACATGACTTGAACGTGATATTAGTCTTCTATACAGTTATTTGTTCGTACAACATTCATTCTAATATAAATATTGCTTTTCTTGGCCTCAAAAGTGATAATTGAGATAAAGTGTTTTCATATTTTTTAAAAATCTTATTAACATTCCCTGTGTCACTTACTACAGCAAAATTCGGGACGCTTTGTTTTATCTCGCTTAATTGTTTCCCCAAGTCCTAGTCTGACTTTCGATTGGAATGTAACGAAAGCAAAATCTGGCCGTGTGACTCAGACTAGAGGCTTTATTCCTCTTGAAATACTTCATAGCGATGAAGTAAGGTGCACATTGTCATAAGAATTGTCCTGAAATGTTAATGCACGTTTGTCACTTTTCGTCTATAAACCCAAATCATCATTCTTATAAAACAAAATTGCTTGGATTTATAACTCGTCTGTTCCACCGTAACCGGAGTATGTTTTTATAGAATTTATCAATCAAAATACGGTCCAGAATCTATGTAATTTCATACATTTATCTAAACATCTGGTAGTCGCTCAGTCCCTCATAAATGACATATAATATGCTTAAAGACTTGCAAAAGTGGTTATTTCTCAATATATCTTTGAAGCCGAATCTCTTGCTAGACTTACACGTACATCGAACGTTAAATAAATCAACTGATCAGGAGTGCTCGTCACCGGGATGAAAGATTAATTAAAATCAACCTTCCTGATTGGTTCCTTCACTGAGAAAACTTTAAATTGCAGCTGATAATTGCAAATGCCCTCCTCCATTTTAAGGCAACCAAAGCGATAACACTATTTCATTTTGTTGTTGCTTGAATCAGTGTTGAGTATTGAAACCCTTGCCCTTATGGCTTGGGTTTCAACAACCCCGTCGAAATTCGGCGAACGTTGATAATAGAATAAAAACCAATGTATAATTCCTATAAAGATACCCAATTCTTAGTTTAATAAATAACTCAAAGGCTACCCATTCAAGCTTACATACAGGTAGGAAGCCAAAATATTGTTCTTAAGGGATTTTGAAGTGAATGTATACGCAAATATTATTTTTTAAAAAAGTGTTATCTTCATCAAAACTTATGAACAAACAAACTCTACATTTTCAAATGAAATAGAGCAATACTTCTATAAATTGCCAGAAGGCAGTGTTGCTAGAGCATGCTTACTCCTATAGAGGACAAATATGGACGTTGAAGTCTCTTTTTTTTTTTTTTTTTTTTTTTGTTAGTAGCTGATGTTCTTTTGGCATACAGACACACAAATCAAACATAGCACCAAACAGCATTCAGTGAACGAAAGTTTAAGATATCCAAACAACGTTTCTTTTCAGATTAAGGCACTGAAGGAAATCAATGTCAGAGATATTTCGGCCCAGCCTAGAGTAATACAAAACCTTAAGTATGGATATATACGGGCCTTTCTGACTGAACTTGAAAACGACCTAAAAACTCCAGAGACGTTTATTTCCTCTCGAAATCTTGATCAAGAACTGTATGACATTGAAAATTATGGACAGGAGGAAATAAGAAAAGATGCAAGCCGGCTGAGAAAACAGGTTTGTGAGGTCGTCACGAAGGATATACAAAGAAAATACACGCCTAACACACCAGTGGAAAATATTTCAGAGATTGATATCAGAGTACTAAGGTACATCAAACCGATATCAGATGAGGGACCTTGTTATTTCCACCCAACTGTCCTCGCCTTGCACTGGAAAATTGAAGAACACGACATCGACGTTGCAGTAGAGAATTTGAGTGCTGACCCTGAGTACAATGTCTCGTTTGTACCAAAGCTCAAATTTTTAAGTTTTAATACCAAAGTCCCACAATCGGTCAAGGGAAAAGCCACACGATTGCTACAAATGGTAGAAGCTTCAACGCTCACCAATATTCCACGAAAATACACACGCGATACGCCTCTAGACCAGTTGTCCGAAACGGAGAAGGCAGTCCTTCGCGACATTCATACTAAGTCGAATACATTTCATCCAACGATTTTATCCTTGCACTGGAGAATTTGCTATGACGGTCTTTGCAGAGACTTGGAAAGATATAAAGAAGGAAAACTGAGAATGAATAGCGGTTTGGAAAAGAAGCTCGTTTTCTTTGCTAATAATCGCAGTGTACCGGCAGATGTGAAAAAGAAGGCAAAGGAATTTCAGCAATATTTACCAAAAGCAAGACGAAGGAGTCCGGATGATTCGTTTTGATTAGAATATTGCAGAGTATTGAAATGCAGAAAATGATTAGCAAAAATCTGTGTTTTATGTGATATAATGGGAGGGAAAAGTCATTTTGGTTAATTGCGTTGATTAGCAAATAGTGAATCTGATTGTGTGTTTCTTCCAGTTAATTGTCTTTTACAGAAGTTACAAAGAATCTGACATGTACAATAATTCTAAAATATCACAATACATATTGTATATTTTCTTGTTTTTATTTTGTGATACTGCAGTGTGATACGCCATTTTACTGTGATAAAGTTTTTGAAAAATAAATTAATTTAGTAGGTTTTGTTGCTTGTTTATTTAAAGCATTATAAGCATGCATAAGTGATAGAAATTTCGATCAAGTGAAGATAAAAGCTGATAATGGGTATTTATTTCTTGTACAGTTGAATTTGGATGTGAATATATAGTACTGCATCGACTAGAGATTTACCTTAATTAGAGAAAATCAACACTTGATAATAAGTTGGAGGATGTTTAATATAAAATACAGTTTAGACCACTTTCATCACCATATTCATGATTCTATAAGTCTACCTAACTGAGGCGGGTTGGGGTGCGAGGGGTAGGCAATGGCGGCAACCGATCGTGAACAAATAAGAAAATACAAAATGAATCGCATCATTCTGTAAAAAGATATAAATCAAAACTGGGAATTCGAAAGACATCTTCGAAAAATTAAAGACATTATCGCGAATGAAACAGATATATTAGCAAATATCTAAATGACATGATTGTTTATTTGAAGAAACGATTCCGGTTTTTGCCAAAAAAAAAAACGGAACCATACCTTTATAAACATATACAGACAGACACGCATATGTGATGTCCAAGACTTTATACTAAAATAGATATCATTGCTATCTTCAAGACTCCGTTGCAAAAAATAATCTTCCAGGTGTCGATCGACTTATAGTTCACTGTACCATAAAGGTACAGCTCCTGAACGTTAAATTAACATCTAATATAACTGCAGAATGTATGATCATAATTCTAGTATCATAATTTGAGATCCTTTTACTTCATTATTTCAGATTAATTTCCTTTCATGCATTATATCAGAGTAGAATAGCTTGAGTAACAGCTTTTAGAAAAGTTCAGTCATTTAAAATATTAGAAAATTATTTAAAATGATCTAAAATGATCTAGTAACTTCTCCTCCATGTGACTTACCATTTAATCACTTGAGAACATGTTACATATGCAGCTTTGGAATTTAAAGAGAACCGGAAAGGTGTACCTACTAAATTATCATTAGTTGGAAAGCTCATTATTTTTGTGCCTGATTACTAGCAACTAAAACTGCATAGATCCAGATATGCAGGCCTATATTTCGATCGCAGATGTGCGTCTATGCAGTGTGTAGTTTGATCAAACGTATATGCGATTACAACGGAATATGAGGATACGATGATACGTGTTAAAAATGCGATTACAACGGAATATGAGGATACGATGATACATGTTAAAAAATGCGATTACAACGGAATATGAGGATACGATGATATGTGTTAAAAAATGAAATTTCGTCCTGCTGTAATTTGCTGCAATTTTATACCAATACATGAATACATGAAATTTCTCAATACCAATATATGAATGCATTAAATTTCTCAATACCAATATATGAATGCATTAAATGTCTCAATACCAATATATGAATGCATGAAATTTCTCAATCCTTTTATCATCTTCACAGGTGACAAATTGGATAATTTACAGTTTAAGTTGCTTGTAGATTTTATGTTTGTCAAAAATGCAAGGCTCATCTAAAGTACCCTGTTTCTCTTCAATATGGCAAATGAAGCAAGGAAATTATATCCATTGCGAGTGTGCGTAGAATTCTTTTTCGCGTAATGCAACTTGCGATAGAATACTTCAATTAAATTTGATTCTATCTTATTTTAAACTTGTGCCTGTACTAGACGTCAACCAAGGAGATTTGCAATTAAAAATGTTTCCACTGACATGAATCCTTTTTGTTTGGAATACTAATAGTTTCATACATGCAAATTTACTGTTTAGTCTGTCTTAAACAAAATATGTATTTGTTCTATTTGCGTGACAGAGTTCAGGTAACCTGGTAACGACCAGATAAACGGCTCACAGCCAACGGCCTGCTTAAGTATAGAGGAGTTAAGTCCCTTGCAATGTAGGCCATACAGTAGTTATAAGATATATTAGAAATTACAGTGTTACCCAGATATGAAAACAATAACAAGTGTGCAGTGAACATTATGACGCATATACTTTCCAAAATATTTCCAAAACTAATTTTGAACTAATCTGACAAAATTACTGGGGGTGGGAGCGAAGGGAAGACTGCCACATCGGGGACATTAGAAAATGTAACCCATATATATATATATATATATATATATATATATATATATATATATATATATATATATATATATATATATATCTGTGTGTGTGTGTGTGTGTGTGTGTGTGTGTGTGTGTGTGTGTGTGTGTGCATTATGTATTTATTTACTTTTATGTTTGCAAATAATTCCATCGGGCTAATCGATAATTACACTGGTCTACAGCCAAAATGCTTCCGAAATAAATGTAGTCAAACTTTACTAATTCTGGGTCACTGAGAACGAAAATAATGCTTAAAATTGTTGATTGACTCTAGTTTTAAAGATATGATACTATGTCAGTATTTACGACAATTGAATTGAGAATGGCGGAGGATAAGTAAGTTATAAAGGGAAGGGATCTCAGTTTAAACCAGAAATGACTAAAATACATCTTTGTCTGGCTCTATGAATAAAACTATGGGTTATGGACCGTACTTAACTTTTTATGCAAAACAATGAATGATGCAATCTGGAGCTGGCATTGCGTCATACATGGTATGAATTGCATCATGTTATTCCTAGAAGTCATGGATGATGCAATCATAACTAAGCTTACATCACTCTGCGGAACAAAGTGTCCTATATCAGCTCTAGAAATCATACAGTGTCATGCTATCTTATTTGGCAGCGCTTGATTTTGCAGAGGGACACATTTCTGTTTAGCCAAGGTGAGCAGAGATGACTCATACTTGTGTGCGAACGATGCAGATAACTTCTGCTATGTTTGTGGTGAAGTGACTTTTGCATCACAAAAGCGCAGTATAACCATTATGGTTAAGAAAGCCTATTCCCTTTATTTTGGTTACAAAACTGGAGATCAGGACAAGAGGTGGGTCACACATATGCTGCAACACTTGTGCAACAAATCGTTGCCGTGGTTGAACAGGAAAAGGAAATCTATGCCTCTGCAGTGACAATGATTTGGAGAGAGCCAACAGATCATATCAGCAATTGTTACTTCTGCATGGTGCCTACAGCTGGGAAAGGTGTGTTAAAGAAGAAAATGTGGACTGTGCAATATCCAAACATTCCATCAGCTATACGCCCAGTACCCCACGGAGAAGGACTGCCGGTTCATGATGCACCAGAATCATTCTCTCTTGAGTCAGACGAGGAAGAGGATGAAACTTCTAGTCCTGAACCATCAATGTCACGTGACCCATATTTTTTCTGTCATCCTCCTCCTCAAAACCACACCTCATAACACAAGGTGAACTGGATGGCCTTGTCAGGGATTTGGAACTATCTAAGAGAAAGGCAGAGCTGTTGGGCTCCAGACTACAGCAGTGGAAACTCCTGGCAGGTGATGTTAGGGTTTCCATGTTCCGTTACCGTCAAAAGAATCTTGTCCCATTCTGCTTCATGGAAGGTGATCTTGTAGCCTGTAGCAACATCGATGGTGTGATGGCAGCCCTCAACATCGTTCGTGATCCAGATGAGTGGAGACTGTTCATTGATTCATCGAAGACGATTCTTAAATCTGTTTTGCTGCATAATAGCAATGTTTTGCCATTAATTCCAGTTGGTCATGAGGTCCATATGACGGAAACCTATGAAAACAACTTTTGAGGTTCATAAACTATGACAAACATCAGTGGCAGCTTTGAAGGTTCATGCTTGGTCTGCAGACTGGACACACAAAGTACTGCTGTTTTCTCTGCGAATGGGATAGTCGTGCGAGAGACTTGCACTACATCAAGAGAGATTCGCCACTCCGACAGTCATTGGAGGTTGGGAGGAAAAGTGTTCAGCGTCCACCACTTATTGAATCAAGGAAGATTTTGTTACCACCTTGGCACATCAAGCTGGGTCTGGTGAAGAATTTTGTCAAAGCCATGGACAAAACACAAGCAGTTTTCAAGTACCTCCGTGAAAACTTTCCAAGGTTAAGCGAAGCTAAGATAAAGGAAGGTGTCTATGTTGGTCCTCAGATTCGCCAACTTCTCCGAGACGATGCATTTGACCGTGCTCTGCGTGACAAGGAAAACAAATCATTGAAAGCCTTCCAGTTAGTGGCAATACATTTGCTCGGAAACAACAAGGCAGACAATTACAAGGAGTTGGTGGAAAACCTCCTCAAGGTATACAAAAGCCTTGGTTGCAACATGTCACTAAATATACATTTGGTGCACTCTAATCTGGATCTTTTTCCACCGAACTGCGGAGCAGTGAGCGACGAGCACGGCGAGGGATTTGACCAAGATATTGCAACAATGGAGAAACGCTATCAGGGCAAATGGAGCCCATCAATGCTTGCAGAGTATTGCTGGACAGTTACAAATGATGCTCCATTTAATGGCTGCAAGAGACAAGCCAAGAATCGCCAAGTAGACACTGAATAAAGACTAAACTATTTACTTATATATACACAGTAGTTGTTTACCTTTTGTTTGATAATAAACTTTATTTATATAACCCTTTTTCTGTTTCTTTTTAAAGTGTTACATAAACAGGACAGGTGAAATATTATCATGTATAGCAACCATAAACACATGAAAAGATCTGGGTTTACAATTTATGATTAAAACTCTACTATCTATACAATATACATAGACGTAAAATGTAAAAACTTAAATATCTTGGAAACAGTAGCAAATAAGTAGCCAATCGATTGTTTTGATTATATTATTTGAATTCAGCACATCAAAATCAATAATAAATAGCACAATTTATCTCTGAAGCAGGCGACGTCTAAAAATTGTAGAGCAATGTTATTTGATGCACGGCTAACACAAGTCGTGACTTATTTTCAAATTAAAGGGTATGATATAGCATGCTTGTACACCTAATCATTTTTACCCTTAATTTAGGTAATATGTGATAGGATTTATACGCTACAAATTAAATCCTTTTTGAATCAACATTTTTATTTTTATTCATTCTTTTAAGTTAACAGGTCAAAGTTCCGTTCAATGAAAGATTATAACTTTTTATTTACTTGTTCGTTATTCCCAAGCGCATGAAAAGATCAACTTCAGTATTGTATGAATTGTTTTAAATGCAGTAAAGGAACCTTAGCACCAAATTCTCCGTCTCCATCCCAATCCCCGTCCAAACAAATATACTAAATATGTCTCTAAATTTGAAAAATTGAAGCAAGGTTCCATTGTTGTCCTTAAACTATTTGACTACAGCGCTGAGGTCAGAAAACCATTCTAATGTTCAGCCTCACAGTTTACTCTAAGTTTTGACGTCTAATTGACTTATAGTCGAGAACTCACCAATTCGATTTCACAACTTAGCTGAGTCTGCGCCTGAGAAGGAAAATGGTGTCATAATGAAGCACACAACAAATTGAACAAGATCGATGTCCTTGAATAGTTTACTGTTTTATGATACTGTGTATCCCGTGTATTATAAATAATAATAATAATAATAATAATAATAATAATAATAATAAAAATACTTTTTATTTAACGATGATAACACAATTAATCATGAAAAACCCGACTACCATGTAGTATTAATTTTTGTGACAGGTTATGCTATTTACAAACGTCACTTAAACACACTCAGGTATGATCCCACACGTTTAGAACAGATTTAAAATGAAGTACTTTATGTAACTATAATGATCAACATAGAAGAACAATATACAATAACACAGGTATACACATTTAGCATGTCAGAAGTCGTATATGCATGCATATAATAAAACATGTACATTTTATTTCTGGATACAAAGGTAAAAGTTTGTATTGGGAGGTTTTACTATATCATGGCAGCTGGTCAAGAAAAAATTCTTTAATGAGGTTTTAAACGAAACAAGGGAATTAGAATTACATATCCTCGGGGTGAGGAAATCGAAACGGTAGTTCATGAAAGAGTAAAAGAGCTTTTGAAATACTTGGTTTTCAACCACGGAATTTAGAGTTTGTTGTTAGCTGTTGATCGGAGATTAGGCTCAGTATTTGATAATCATAGTACATTTACGTTAGAGATCTGGAGAAAGATCCAGTTAGGACAGAGATATAATCTGGAGAAAGATACAGTTAGGACAGAGAAATAATTTGGAGAAAGATCCAGTTAGGACAGAGATATAATCTGGAGAAAGATCCAGTTAGGACAGAGATTTAATCTGGAGAAAGATCCAGTTAGGACAGAGATATAATCTGGAGAAAGATTCAGTTAGGACAGATTTAATCTGGAGAAAGATCCAGTTAGGACAGAGATATAATCTGTAGAAAGATCGTACAAAGACTTAAATGTCATGATTCCTTTCAAATAAAGAATACGTTTTTGTATAGGTAGCCATTGCAGACCAGAAAACAACACAATCAAGGGAGTATTGATAGGAATTTTCTGAACTATTCAGAGCTTGTCAGTTCTGTATTTAATTTGTTTCCCCATATGATACAGCCGTAGTCGATCTGTGGTAGTATATATACTGAAACATAAAGTCTAAGCGACTGGGAAGGTATATATTTCAACGGTAATTTTAAGAGAGTTATTCATTTGACGACCATTGCATATATGTGATCGATATTCAGTCCGTGATGCAGGTAAATATAGATACCAAGAAGTGTCTTATTTTTAACACTAGACACTTCTAAGCCATTTTGAGTTAGAAGAAAATCAATGACAATGGATAGATACGGCTTCGTTCCGATTGTTATACATTTCGCTTTAGATGCATTAATATGTATTCTGTTTTGTTGACACCAACCCGATGTACTGTTGAGGTCGATTTTAATTTTTTTCAACGAAGTCAAGAGATTTACCGGATGAATAGAGCGCAGAATCATTAACGAAAACAATTGTGTTAGAGTGCACTGGATACAAGTCTAAGTCATTGGCAAACAATGAAAAAAGATGGCATAATATCAAGCCTTGAGGAACACCACTTAAAATATGACTTCAATCGGAAATGTATTTTCCCGTACAAACAACGTGGCGTCTGTGATTCCGATACGACGTGAAGTAAGTAACTGAGTTTGAAGAAAACTTGTAGGATGATAACTGTTTAAAGCGCACTGAATGGTCGACACTTTCGAATGCTTTTTTAAACTCGATGAAGACTGCGCCAGTAATTTCGGCCACTTCGATCGCTAGTGGCCAATAGTTTACAAGTTTCGTCAATGCAGTTTCACATAAATGTTTTTGTCGGAAATCTAAATATGATTTATAGAGGAGTTGATGCTTGCTAAGGTATCCAAAAAGATGCTTGCTGACATGCTTCTTAGTAATTTTTGAAAGTACAGATAAAACAGACATGGATCAATAGATATCCTTTCCATTTCCCTTACGAATTGTGAGTACTTTTACTAATTTTAATGACTCTGGAAATTTACAGGAAGTGATACTACATTTAATTGCTTCTTTCAATGACTCAGAAACTGATAAAGACGACAATTTCAGAATTTTGGTGTGAATTCCATCTAGACCCGCAGGTTTGTTAGTGTCGATTTGATTGATAATGTCAAGAATAACAGCTATTGTCATTAGGGTCATTGAAATTAATATGATCGGGTAATCTGTCATTCACGAAGGCTGTGGGTTTATCTACGTTAGGAACTGTAGATTCGACCCGTCAAGCGTTTGGGAAATATTAGTAAAGAGAAGAGATACATTTAGTTTGCAATATCGCGATTATCAGTGTAGCTAGTGGCATTAACTATAATTTAATCATTTCAAATGGGCTTAAAAGTGCTGGTTTCGTTCAAATTAATTAGTTCTAGCAAGGGATTCCAGATGGATCTTTTATCAGAGTTTAAGGCGATGGTTTCTTTTAAAAAAGAACGTTTATGATTTACAATGAGGGATCTGAATTTGTTCCGCTATAAACAATAACTGGTAGGCTCTTTACATTTACGATAGCAGTTTTGTTCATGTTGCTTCTCAGATATTTCTGTTGTATACCATTCTGGTAGTTTAGATCGTTTAATGCTTTTGCTTTGTATGGGAGCGTGTTTATTTAGGATAGTCAGAAAACAGTGGTTCCTGATAGACAAAATCATAATCTGGGTCTGTAGTAGAGAAAGTTAATGAGCTAATAGTTTGCATTCAGTTTCTTACGAGTGGCACATAACGGAGAGTGATAAGCAGCAGGGTACGCTAATCTCGCATAGATTGTCAAGATGGGTAGTATGGATATGGTCGATAAAGGTGAAAGTACAGGCTGTTACTCTTGTTGGAACATTAATTCCCTGTGTTTGGTCTTGCATTTATATCGCATAAAGCCATTTAGTGTTGGTATCGGAGATGAACTCAATATTAAAGTCTCCAATGATAATTACTTTATTGTTTAAAGCTAAAGCGACCTCAAGCTCACGTTCTGATAGGTCTGTTCATGATAAGAGGGGCGTTTGGAAGAATGTAAGTCGAGAGGATATAACTAGATTTGCTAATGAGCAATCTTAGATCCATGTTCAATCTAACATAGATATTTTGAAATCAGTTTTTCTCCTGTAGGTTACGCAGTTTGAAAAGTACTTGACTATCCATCGTTCCATGATTTAGTGTAGATCTCGTCTTTCTAATGAAAAGTTGTTAACTGACATAGCAGGTACATTACAATCATGAAGAATTTCGCATAGTCCAATTACTGCAAGGTTGGATTCTTTTTGTGTCGTAAGTCTTACATAATTAGTTTTTGGCAGGATGTGTCTTACAGTAGGTTGATAAGTTGCATAATTTTCTTTTTCAATCCAAAAGGTATAATGTACATTTTTTCTAGTCCCTAATAGAATTGAGGTCAGATTAATTTTTTATTTACATAAGAGACACTTAAGCCTTGGCAAGTACAGTCAGAATTATTACTTTGGAAAGTAAGACATTAGAACAAAATATCACCAAGAATATGACACCTAATTTTGATTGAGGTATATTTATTATCATTGTACTGAGGTATATGTATTATCATTGTACTGAGGTATATGTATTATCATTGCACTGAGGTACATGTATTTATCATTGCACTGAGGTACATGTATTTATCATTGTAATGAGATACATGTATTATCATTGTACTGAGGTACATGTATTATCATTGCACGGAGGTATACATATTATCATTGCACGGAGGTATGTGTATTATTACTCTACTGAGGTACATGTATTATCAGTGCTCTGAGGTGCAAGTATTATTATTCTACTGAGGTATATATATTATGATTGTACTGAGGTACATGTATTATCACTGTACTGCGTTATATGTATTATCACTGCACTGACGTATATGTATAATCATTGTACTGAAGTATATGGATTATCACTGCACTGAGTTATATGTATTATCACTGCACTGAGTTATATGTATTATCACTGCACTGAGTTTTATGTATTATCACTGCACTGAGTTTTATGTATTATCACTGCACTGAGGTATGCGTATGTAACGCTTTTTTGACCGTTGGGTGCTTTATTTCTCTTTCACCTTTTAATATCACAATCTCAGACACTATCGACACTTTATTTGTTAAAGACACTAAACTGAACTGAAAGGCAATAAACTAAATCAGAAGTATGACAGATTCAGACCTTTTTATGCATTGTCGGATGGGGGTGTGGTTCTAGCCGCAACCCACCGCCCAGCTAAAACAAACGTACACACACAAACGTACGGTCCTTGAAATTTGACCATCGTTTTATTCTTGGGAACGTTTATTGGGTAGTATGCACACTTTGAGTGCATATACATATAGAATTTTGTTTTGGTGCCCTTTCGAAGAAAGTCAGGTCCCTTTCGAAATTTTGGAATCTCACCGCCATCCTCAACACATCACTTGGTCCGGGCCTTGCACTCTGTATACATTGTACTCTGTATACATTTATTCAAGATGTAAAATTAAAATATACAGCAACAAATTGAATAGTCACCAATCGCATAGATTCACGCAAATACTTCACTGTGGTGGAAATGTGAACTTTGACATTTTGTCTGACATTCGGATATTCTCTTGTACGGTCGATTTTTTAATTCTTGCTTGCAGTCACTGATATGCAGTGAAAACTCTCACCAACTTCCTATAACTGTGTGACGTGAGTCCTACTCAGCTTATCATTCCTTAGTGAATGTGTGGATGCGGGTGGGGGAGGTGGGGGTGACTACTATTGATAATTCTCTTTATTCGCATAATTGACAATATTGGGTTATCTTGGGTAGAAACAACTATATCACTTCAAATTCTTGTAGAAAATGTTAACTCGAGTTAGTAGGAGTGCAATAGATCAGGGGAGACAATTTGTCCTGCGACTGTTTCTAATACAAAAAGGATTTGTGTCCCAAGCTACTATTTGAAGTTTTTTGTGCTATCTTGAGGTAAATTATGTTCACCCGACGAGCGCACACAAGTTCATCAGATTGGGAGTTTTAGTACAAGAAAGAGGGATGTTTGAAGATCAATATATACATTCAGTGATTACACATATCTTTATGGAACTGAATAGATAATTATTTTCATCCAATGATCACACAATCTTTACTAGTATGTGAAGAGAAAACAGGACTCACTAAATGACCACAAACAATCCTTACTAGCAAAAGCGTAGTATGTGAAGAGAAGATAGACTCATTCAATGACCACGCACAAATTTATAAGAAGAGGCGATATGTGGTGAGAAAACGTCACCAATAATGACCCAAACGAAGTTTAATAACGGCAATATATACTGACACAACATGGAATTGGAAAGAGGACAGGAACTAAATGTTGAATAGATAAATATTTCAAACTTATCAAAATGGATCCTAGATGAAATAAAGAAGTAAATAAATTACTAATGTCAGAATAATACCTTTGTGTACTGAATTACAGTATTGGCTATATGTATCTTAAAATCCGTTAACTAGCGAAATTGTTAATACGATAAAAAAAATAACTCCAAAATAAATGCAAAGTAAACTAAGAGGAAACTGGGACCTAAACTTAAAATAGACACCCATATCTTGCTATTTTGACTGACTGTTACATGCTGCTTTGCATATCCAAGGAATTTGGGCTTCAGGTGCTATGTTGTCTTGATGCTTGTACACTGGCTTTCTGGCTACCGATTCCAACCTTTTCGGACCGTAAATACCGTATAGTTGTAATTTTGCTGGAAAATTCTTGAAAGTTGGAAGACTGATGGAAAAGTGTCGGGTGTTGAATAACTAGGAAAATTGTTGGAAAACCCTAACTCTTCTTTAGACTATAAATGTATGAAAAAAGAATGATTATTTCCAACTACAAAGATATATTTGTTGAAAGTATTATCAGCGGAAAATACTTTTTTGAAAATTTATCCAAGATCCGCTGCTGAATCGCAATTTGCAAATTCTTGTCACCATCCGTGCGGGGTGGGGTATACAGGACCTACCCTGCGCATGTTTAGTGAGCTATAAATAACAATAGCAGCGACTTACAAAGGCTTCACGCATTGATGTATCAAATGAAGCCCGGCATTTTCTATAAGGATTGGTGACATTTATTGTTGCATCTATAATTTTTATAAAAGAAAAATGTTGTTTGAACGAGAACTAGGAGAGGCCAGGGTGTTACTTACCCCAGGGCCCGTGATCGCTCTTAAAGGCCCTGTAGGTCACACGTACATACACATGGTGTGTAATCAGCTGATTGGTAAAGTGACTCGTACTAGTCTTTCTATCTGAAAAATGTACTTGCAAAAACAAATTTTTTGCGTAATGTAGTAATTTCGGTGATCTTATACGTTGTTCATTATAGTGTTAAACGAACTTGAATCAATTACCGTAAAGACTAGAAAAACTGCTGTTACATGCATTATCTTTGTACTGAGGTACACGCATTATCGTTGTACTGAGGTATATGAATTTTCGTTGTACTAAGGTACATGTATTATCATTGTACTGAGGTATATGTATTATCACTGCCCTGAGGTACATATATTATCGTTGTACTAAGGTACATGCATCATCGTTGTACTGATGTACATGTATTATCGCTGTACTGAGGTATATGTATTACCGTTGTGCTGAAGTGTATGTGTTCTCGTTGTGCTGAGGTATATGTATTATCCTTGTACTGATATACATGTATAATCGTTGTACTGAGGTATATGTATTTTCGTTGTACTGAGGTACTTGTATTATCATTGTACTGAGGTATACGTATTATCATTGTACTGAGGTATATGTATTATCATTGTCATGAGGTACATATATTATCATTGTACTGAGGTATATGTATTAACGTTTTACTGAGGTATATGTATTATCGTTGTACTAAGGTACATGTATTATCGTTTTATATTGTAATCAGTTTTCCAAGAATATTATGTCTGGAAACTTTTATCTGTGAAAATGGTACTTTAATCTGGCATAAGATTTTCTGCTATGGTGGTTGATGAAATCGGTATAAACAAAAGCTGTTGAAATTTTGACAGTGGCATCCGATAAAGATGTATCTATAGAAAAACCAGGGGGGCATCGTCGATTTTGAAAAAAGAAAGTCACAAAGAAAAAAATGAGAGGTGAAAGGAGAGTAACAATGTTACAGAAGGTGAAGTTAAAGAATTACTACTCTGCCTACAAAATTTCTATTATAATTGGTTTCTTTATTTCTGTAAATATTTACGAAGTATAGTTAGAGAACGAGGATTTTTTAAATAAAGAATTCATTCTTGGGAGTTAAGGGGAAAAATGTACTGGATTAAGACATGCAAACATCTATTCAAAGACTAGACGCGTAAACACTGACACAATAAACAGCGCATAACATGCCTATGTAGGGTATTCGGTCTCGTGGACCCACCTCTATTTCATTCTTTCCAGGAAATCCGCAGTTTAAACAACTTGTAAAGAGAAAAAGAAAACAATAAACTAAAATTATCAGCATTCCGGATGCCATATAAAATTGTTCATAACGTTTTTATTGTGCACTCCGTCAAAGCAAACAATATTATCTCGATTTAGCATAGTTATGAAACAACAAGCACATGAATAGAAAGTAGGGATCGGGGAGAGTCCAAGTTTGATAACAGTACTCAAAGTGTTGTAAATATTTCAGCGATAAAGCATGTTTGCTTGGAATATGGCTTCATTTTTCTCAGTATTAAAGGCTGATTCTTGACGAAAAAAGTGCAGTACTGCCTTGGATTGTGGCGTTAGAAACACTTTATGCATGCCAGTGTCAGTAAGCATATTTTGTTATAAGGAGCTTGAAAAGATCGTTTGCTAAATTATTGTTTAACGACGTCACCAGATAAATTCTATGAATGCAATTGGTTTTGATGCTAAGAAAATCAATACATTGCATCTTGATTGGGCATTTAAAATTTAATGATCCATGTGGTCAACAAACATACGGAAAATATGCTGCAAATGTTAAGAAGAGAGGTTAAGTCAATATGTATAAACTGAAAATACTTTTTGTTCCGGGACATTACAATAATGATAAAAATAATGACGTTACTTATCACAGCAAGAGAAACATATATGACAGCAACATATACAAAACTATATTACAATAATAGCTATAAAAACTCCAAAAGATTCTGTATCGTACCTTCAGTCCCTTGTCGAATTATTTGCTTGGATCTAAAAAGTACCCGTATTATGGTACTGACATAATTTTTTAATTATTTTAATCATTATTAATTATCATCAATTTTTAATTTTTTAATAATAATAATAATAATAAAAATAATAATAATAATAATAATTATTATTATTATTATTATTATTATTATTATTATTATTATTATTATTTAGCAATATAGGACAATTACCACAATATCCACAAACCTCAAAGAATAAAATAAATATCATGTAAGTAATATATTAATAAAACATAAGCATTTTACTTACTGAGAAGTTACCTTTCGTTCAAGTAAAAAAAAGACGTTGTTGCAACTTACGCAACGCATGATCTGCTCGGCCAGTAGAAAGTGATACAAATATCACTTTTGTTATGATTGAAGAAATTTGAAAATATTAAAAAAGCGTAACCAGCTCTCGTCTCTTTTCTCTATGCACGCATGCAATAAAATTCTTTTTATTCTTAGTCCGCTTGGAGAATGCTTTGTCGAGGACAATGACTCACCTTTAACCTTGTTCATCTGACTTTATCTATTAACAAGTCAAATCGCTCATCAATTTGGAATTGTTCGAAAACTTAATTCTAAAATAAATTCCAAAAAGTTCACAAATTTATTACCATTCGGTGATAAATTTTACTTGCGAATCGCTACTGTCTTCTATCTAAATTATTAGCTTATTTCTAGGATAGATATGACCATACTATATGCCCCCCGCCCCCCAAACATACGGGCCGACATACATACATACATACATACATACATACATACATACATATACATGCATGCCATCCATCCATGCTTATATTCAAAATAACTTCTAGCAGACAGATGCATTGATGTTTATTGCCCGTGTTTTATTTCGTTTCATTTTTACATGTTGCAGATACAAATATCGAACGTGGACGACATCTTAAACGCTGATACGATGACGTGTCTTTACATTTGTCTGGAAAGCATGCCACCAAAGTCACCTGATAATCCTAAGCAACGCTAAGCACGTGTCTTCCGAAATAGTATTTTCTTGGAAACTTATCGAGATTAGATTGTTGGTATCTTCGCTGCATGATCTGTAACCCTCAACGCCTTTATTACATCATTCGTATTCAGACATCGGCAGTGCCGGATTAAACCCTGTGAAGGCCCCTAGGCAGTCGAAATCTCGACCCGCCCCCACCCCCACCCCCCACCCCCACCCCGCAAATTATCTCCTAATACGTCAAGATCAAATCCGTTGTCGCGGGACCCCTAAAAGGAGTGGGCCCATAGGCCGGTACCTACTCTTCCTATTTGGTAATCCGGCACTGGACATCGGAATCGCACGAGCAGCTAGAGTACATGATTTTGCATATAAAAATACTCCTTTTATAGTTCTTAATGTAATTTACTGATAAAGTAAATGATCGTTTTATAGTAACAATTATTTATACGGTCACTGAAACAAACGTAGAAACGTAATTCAACTAAAAAATTCACTTATTCGTCTTCACTCGAATGAGATGTCCAACATACGTGGGACCCTACGCACATCGCAACTCATAGTCTTTCAGGAAGCCACTGTCGACAATAAACAGACTGCGTACAATGTGATCTAAATTGAATGTGACGTAGTTAGCAAAGAGTTCGGTTTCCTGCAAGTGGCATTGCACCATCAGATTTCACAAGTTTAGAATATTTCAGTACTAAATGAGTGATGGTTGTTAAATGTTTAAAACTAATAGATATAATAGACCCAGATCCTTGCACAATTCTTATATTAATGTAAATACTTATTTCAATAGCAGTAATACAAAAAAAACTCACCTAAGATGCGTTATAAGACTAACTGTTGAAATATCTCATGTCATTTTTTTGATAACTTGTAAAACGAAATATATTGGACAAACCCGTCAGCAAGCATGTAAACGCATGAACAAACATAAATATTACATATTAACCTTTTTGATTAATCTTTTTAATCTTCCATAATTTACGAGATTGTTCATGTATGGTAACTGACATATGGCTAATTCGGAAATTGAACGACTGCTAAAAGAAATATATTGCAATCATTATCTGGATACTATCTATTCAACAGGTTTAAAATCTAAGATGAACTTGACTGTGTGAGGATTGTTATGGTTGTGGTGGGGGTGCTCCCAATGTTTTATTTAAACTATTATAGAAGTCCCACCCAGGCTCTATTTTGTTGGAAGTTAAATTTAGTGAAACATAGATGTAAATCTCCGAGCCCTCAGTCAGCAATGCCGACGGTTAGCTGGTTAAATATACAAAAAAGGTTGAAACTCAATGAATAACAAGTTAATAACAATTCAATAATCAAATGATTCAAATTCTCAATTACACTCCTTCCGCTCGACCCTTTAATAAGCCTATTGCATCACTTGATTAGCAGTGTGAGATTGATTTCCACCTGTCCTTGTATTGCTACTCGGCTGTTGTATCCTTTCTCTCCTATTTCTCCCACTTCCTTCTCCACTTCCTCCTCGACTTTTCTCCAAATTCTTTCTTCTCCTCCTCCTCGACTTTCTCTAGACTCCTTCTCCTCTCCCACTTTCTCTAGACTCCTCCTCCTCCTCCACCACTTTCTCTTCCACAACTTCTCTTCTGTTGACTTCGACTGTATCGACTACAGCCTCAATTCCGTCTCCAATGGAACCCGAAGTTCTGTGTCCCCTAAAAAGCTTTGTCTTTCCTTAGAATCTACCTCACCGCAGTTTTCGTGGTGGGGCGTGCAACGTTTCGCAGCTGCTCCTCCTTCCTCCTTCGACTTCTCTCGGGACAGCTTGCCTTGACTCAGTGTGTGTCCCAAATAGTCCAACGTCCGGAACCCAATATGACATTTCGAAGGGCGAGCCGTCAGTCCCAGTTGACGTAGCCGTTCCGAAACGACAGCTAGTAAAGTGAGGTGCTCACCCCACATCTCTGTGGCTAGCAAGAGATCATCCATGAAGTTGCGAACACCCCTATCGCGCAAGGGTTCCAACAGCCTCCACATCATTCTAGTGAAGACGCTGGGCCCATTCAGGACTCCTAACGGCATGACTAACCATTGGTAGGTCCCGTCGGGAGTAGCACTGTCCTCTTCCCTTACAGGAATTTACCAATAGCCCTTGGACAAATCCAACTTCCAAAAATATTTCGCTTTCGAGACAGAAACGAAAATATGTTCTGGATCATGTAGCATTTCGACTTGAAATTCCGTCACCGGATTCAGCTTCCCGTAGTCGACACAAAACCGATGGGTACCATCCTTCTTCTGCACTTGGACTACAGGAGAGCTGTACGGAGAATCGCACTTGTCGTTTCGCGTGGTGCAAAGGGTAGGGTTTCCGCTGGACTGGCCGGTCGTCCACCAGCTTTAACCCTAACTCGACAAGTGACGTTCTCCCAGGTCTTTCCGTAAGCACATCGGAATACCCCGCCTGCAACGTCTCTATCTCTTCCCGCCGCTCCGCAGTCAACGTGGGGTCACACTTCACGTCCGAGGGTGTCTCAGCCCTCGTTAATGGACAGCTTGGGACGGTGTTCGCACCTTCCGTGTCCTCGGTGACGATCGTGGCGACGACAAACTCTCTGGCGGTCTCTCTTTCTCGGTATCTGTTAAGGAGATTAGCATGGTACAGCTTCTCCTTCGTCGGTAGTAGTATCCGATAGGTTTGACCCCGACCTACCCGGTTACGATGTACGGCCCCCTCCAAGAAACTTGCAGCTTGTTGTGTTCTTGGGGCAACAGCACAACACCTTGTCCCGTACTTCATACTGGTGTGGTTTTGTTGTAATACTTCGCCTGACGGGACTTCGCTTGCTTGAGGTTCTCCTCTGCGAAGGTACAAACTTTTTCCAGTTTAATTCGCAAATCCTCGACGTACTGATAGGTAGCACGTAGCTCTTCCACAGCGTGATCGTCCGTCCACAGTTGTCTCAGTAAGGCGATGGGACCACGTACGGTCCTCCCATACAAGAGTCAAAGGAAGGAAACCCTAAACTCGCTTGTGGTACTTCCCGATATGCGAAAAGCATGGCAGGAATATACCGATCCCAATCTATGGGACAGCCTACACACAGCTTCTTAAGCGTGTTTTTCAGAGTCCCGTTTAACTGCTTGACCAGTCCGTTACATTGGGGGTGACACGGTGTCGTCGTGAGGTGCTTAATTGACATCAGGCGGTTCACCTCTCTCATCAAGCGACTCATGAATTGTGTCCCTTGATCGGTCAGGATCCCGTCGGGCACTCCGACTCTTGACCAAATCCCAAACAGCGCTTCAGCGACGGTTTCCAAATCAATATTAGGCAACGCGACAGCCTCCGGATAGAGTGTAGCGTAATCTACGACCGTTAAAACATACCGATTAACTTGTGCAGACGCGGGTTTTATCGGTCCGATCAAATCCATCGCGAGGCATCGAAATGGTTTATCGATAAGGTGTGTACTCCCCAAAGGGACGGGTCGGGTCGATGATCCGTTTTCGGTGCCATTCTTTGACACTTGTCACAGGACAGACAGAACCGCTTAACATCTCCCTGGCCAGTAGAATCCCTTGACATGACGATCATGCGTCTTGGCAATTCCCATGTGTCCTCCCGTGAGGCTTTCGTACGCGAGTTTCAACACTTCACCTCTCTTCTCCTTTGGCACGATGACTTTCTTGAAGTGCTCGTGTCCTCTCCTGACGTGGCGATACAAGATCCCCTTCTTGTATATGAACCGCGTCATTCAGGGTTTATTTCTCCGTTCCTTCTGCAGCGTATTTATGCAACTGCGTCAGAGTTGCGTCTTCCTGCTGAAGCTTTCTCAACTTGGCCGGAAGTACGCTACTGACCGGTATTGACGTAACTTCCATCGGTGTCGGTTTCGCCTATCGACTCTTGCACCTGGTTTTCACAGCACTCACCGGCGTCGGTGCGCAGGTTTCGGGGTTATGTTGCGGCAACACATAACGACATTCCAGTATGATGTCATGTGATAGCCCATCCAAGCAAGCAGCTTCAATTTTCCGCTTCACGTATGGTGAATCGAGGTCAATGACAGCCACTGGCAACGAGTCACGCGCGCTGTTCGCGTACTGGACCTCAGTTACCTTCCCTGTGTAGTCCTCAGGCTTCATGCATTTCTTGTCGACAAGGGCGGGAACGCTACACACAGTGTCGTACAAGAGGGTGGCACCTTCTTCGTTGACAGTTGCAGACGCGAGGTTTGCTGGTTTACAGCTTTCCTCCGTCTCGCACTTCTTCCTAGCGACGGCATTCACCTGGGTCTGCCTGCCCTTGGGACAATCCCTTGTAAAATGCCCCAGGTTCTTGCAGTTGTAGCACGACGGAGGCCCTCGCCGTCCTGCTAGGCCCGTTTTTGTGGGTGAGGCCTGTCCGGGTATATGGGTGGCATCCTTGCCTGTAGATCCCCCTCCGACCTTCCCGTTGCCCTGACGGTTACGGGCAGCCGGCTCTCCCTCAACCACACGGCGCGACTCAGTGGGTCGGGATCAGTCCGTACCCCCGGAACCTCCACTCTTCAAGTGTGCCTGCTCGTATCTCTCCGCCATGCTGGCGATCTATTCGAGAGTCCTGTGTTCTCTCTCTCCGCTTGGAATACTGTGAACTCGCGACGATAAGTACCCAGGACATGCTCCTTGAGTATAACCTCGCGTAAACCGTCGTACGAGCGTTCAACTTCTGCCATCTTTATCCAATTCTCGAATACCCCTCGAACACGGGTGTGGAATTGAGAGTGGGTTTCCATTGCCTTTGTCGTCGAGTCTCGAAATAGTTTACGCTACGTTTCGGCGGTCAACCGACAATGGCAAAAAAGGGCCTTCTTGAGCGCATTGTAGATGTCAGCTTCTTCTGAGACTAAGTTATAGTAAACTTCGCGAGCTGCACCTTGCAAAAAGGCCGAGACGTTAATCACCCAATGTTGCTCGGGAATTTTATGAACGCACGCGAGTTTCTCAAATTGCACTACGAAATCGTCAATGGACTATTCTTTGTCGTTGAATCACGACATACTTATCTGTACCATTCGGTGGTCGATAATCGGTCGTACGCTCCCTCCAGAACTCGTACTGGAGTCGTCCCTATCGGCGGTCCTAGCATCTACCCATAACTTCTCCATTTCGAGATCGTGAGCGAGCGCTCTTTCTTTCGCGGTCGCTGCTAATCTGGCCAGCTCCAGCTGTTTCTGGGTCTCTCTGTCCGCTGCTATCCTGGCCAGCTATAGCTCTCTTGCGGCTGCTTTTTTGGCCCTCCATTCTTTGATTCTCTCCTCTGTGAACGCTGCTAGGCGATCTCCCTCGTACCCTATATCTTCCATGCCCATGGCGCGATACTCTTTAGTCATCTGTCTTTCTCTAGCCATTTTATGATGATACTAACAGTAAGTGATACCTTGTCTCTACTTACTAAACAATTAACAGATGTTTCAAGTTTCTAACCCAATACTTACTTGTTGCCAATAACTAATTTCTCTCAGGTAAGATATTTTGCCCGATATTTGCTTCACAATTACTGCAAGTAACTGAAATCTACCAAGCATGCAAATATCAAAATATAACATACTTATGTTGGATATCATACAAATTCAAAATACACAGGATGGAAAGTATCTCACAACTGTTCACTAATACAACCTAATAACTAATACTTTAGGTCGTAAAGATGATATTTATATCTAATTCAGACCCCGGACGATGCCGCCACTGTGAAGATTGTTATGGTTGTGGTGGGGTGCTCCCATTGTTTTATTTAAACTATTATAGAAGTCCCACCCAGGCTCTATTTTGTTGGAAGTTAAATTTAGTGAAACATAGATGTAAAACTCCGAGCCCTCAGTCAGCAATGCAAGCCTTTATTTAGATGGTGAGATCTATCGCCTTTGCCTATTCAAGATTCCGGTCTCCGGCGGGTCATGTAACCTTGCGTAAGAGTTTAACACTCGCCCGCGGCAATCATTAGACATCAAACACATGGCCGCGTTAATATTCCCAAGACAGGTAGATTATAGTTATACATGACTTTATAGCTGGGGCTTAGCAAACGTGACAGACTGATAAATTTGTTGTATTTGGTCGCTGCTATTTTTGGGATGGGTCGGGTGGGCGGGTAGGTGTCAGAAACACATTCTCAATAACTGGTTTGGTTGGGATAAACGGTCTTTAAAGTATGTTTCCTACACTGTTTGGAGTATCTTACCTCTCAAGAGTAACCTATATAACGCATCGTTTTGAAAACATAAAGATTGTATTGTCATATTTAGATGATTAAAGTGTCTCACAATAATATGTGCATGATATAGAGGTATCAAAAAACAAAACCACTACTGTTTTTATATATTAGTAACACACACTTAAAATCTGAATTTTTTGGGCTGAACCTGTTTTAAAATAATTTACAAGTATTTCATTTATTCAGTGGCAACTTTCTTGTTCTCATATATATATATATATATATATATATATATATATATATATATATATATATATATATATATATATATATATATATATATATATATATATATGTATGTATGTGTGTGTATGTGTGTGTGCGTGTGTGATGAAAACTGCCTAACCAGCAACAACTGAACTGAAATTTTATTTTATAATTGTATTAATTATTTGTAGAAAAGAGACAAACTTATCAATACGAGAGTATTGTACCATCACCTCTAATGTCTTCCTTTCTAACTATTTATGAAAATAATGAAAATAATACAAAAAGAATTATTTCAAATTCTCAGTTTTCAAATCGGATATTTCAAGAATTTACAATCTTAAAATGTTTGTGCAATATTTGTACAAAATGGCATAATTCAATATTAATTCTGAAATGCAACGTTTATGGATTTACAGTTTGGATGCTCTCAGACATATATACAAATTTCTAAATATAGATTAGTTCTAATCTTCATTGATAAATTCATAATATTAAATTCAATTTTATATATATATATGGTATATATATATATATATATATATATATATATATATATATATATATATATATATATATATATATATATATATATATTAAAAGAGAAATAAAACTGCTTGACTCCATTTCTTCTCATATGTTCCACCAACAAGAACTTGTTTCTGCCTACTTTGCTTCAGGATATAGTTTTAATTTAAATATGAACGAAACACCTCAGCTCACTAGATGCAGGGACCTTACTCAGTTTTGATAATGACTAAGGCAGATCCACAAATTGCTCACTAGATGCAGGGACCTTACTCAGTTTTGATAATGACTAAGGCAGATCCACAAATTGCTCACTAGATGCAGGAACCTTACTCAGTTTTGATAATGACTAAGGCAGATCCACAAATTGCTCACTAGATGCAGGGATCTTACTCAGTTTTGATAATGACTAAGGCAGATCCACAAATTGCTCACTAGATGCAGGGACCTTACTCAGTTTTGATAATGACTAAGGCAGATCCACAAATTGCAAGGGAATAGACCGCATATACACCAATTGAACGGAAGAGAGGTATGGAAGAATTTAATAACACCAGCACGGATATATATATCTTTCATAAACAAATCTGTGTTCCATCCCCACAAAATGCTGTAACGTTTCTATGAATCTATCAGCCATCAGATTTTTAGGAAGTTGATTTAGTTATTTAGTTATTAAACTGATCATATCGTTATTTTAACAAAAACTTCTTTGCCATCTTTTTCATATCTAGCAACTATGACGTTTTAATCAAACGAAGTATATATGTCTTCATTATTTGGTATTAGTGGTACATCCTGAGCTGGAACATTGCTTCCAATGGGTCCATTCTCATATGAGAACTTATCTATACCAACTCATGAATAAATACTTTAACATAGTTTGGATACTTATAAATAAAATTACAATTTTAATGTGCAAAACCTCTATATTTTCCAGTCACGTGATCATACTCTTTTATAGAATCATACTTCTTGCGAATTCATTTACGGCAATAGTAAATTCCTGATGATGTAGGTTTTGCTGTTTTTATTGTGTATGATGTATTTGGGTTCTCTTTTATGCTACTGATTGGCCCAATATTACTTTTTAAATCATAGAACAAAACAACCCAGTTATATTTCTTTAGCCTTTTAATTTAACGACGGAACCATGTTCTGTTATTATGTATATTACGTTAACTGTTTGTTTACCTTTCATGATATTACACCGAGCTCTTATATACTTTTTCACATTCATAGGTAATATCGTTTAGTTGTATTCTCTGATTTTATTATCTCGGCCATAATTATATCATTGAAATTTCATTACAATTGCACAATCTTTGCATCGCATGTACTGTGTATTTAAATGGTCCATTTGATCAATAGACTTAATTCTGATAACACATGTAACATAAAAACTCCATTTACATAATGTATACTTGTTTACATAAGGATACTACAGTGAGTATTAAAACTACTATACCTTAATGACCATATTTTTTCCGGCTCCCAAGTATTAAAACATTCATCACATTCCTTCCATTTTACCGTGTTATCTTCTCTGCCATTAATTTGTTTAGTTTTTAAATTATTTCAATGCTCTTTCTCGTGAAATATTCCCTCAAGATGCTTTCCCTTTAGGTCTCTTCGTTATATACTTCAGGAAATCATAAAATTACTTCTCTGCTTATAAAATTCCCTTCCGTGAAATTAGGATGCTAGTCTTTGGCCTAAATGGGCTAATATTTTGGGATCCTGAGATTCTCACCTATTTTTATATTTAGGCTTTCCATAGGAATCTGCTGTAAGATAAGATAATCTATGCTTTTGGCCTATTACTGTGCTTACTGGTTTCATTTGGAGACATGTCCATAAAAATATGTGGGATGATCTATCGTATCCATCAATGCGTTTTTGTAATATATCTACCCATTTCTGGTTTCAATTTGAGTGAAATACTTCCACATTCTATTTTTAAGAGCCTGCTTAAATATATCTACTAAGTTATTGGAAAAATATTCGATATTTTCATCTCCAATGATCACTTGACCTTTACATTGCAAAGGTTCTTTCCATCATCGAACTACATTATTCTTGTATTTCTTTCATTATGTATACCATGCGGTTGAAATGTAGAACACTGGTTCGGTCGATGGGTCTCTTGTCATTTAAGAGTAAATGACCAGCTATAAAGAACATTAAAACTAAATAAAAGCCAAGTACTTTACAACAAATGACAGATGAACTTTTACCACTTCCACAAACTACTGTCTCAAAATTCATATTATTTGATAAATTCTATCTTTAGTTGGCTTATACGCCAAAAACATTACTATGGCCAATATCGCTGGACGCATCAGGCTTGTGAACCAAAAGTGGAGGGATCGAACCGATAATTGAGGCCAAAATATTTTGCACATATATTTCAGTAACACCTTACGACCTAAGGCCGGTCACATAAAATCAGATAGCAATACTTCTGCAGAAGCAGAAACAACTCCAAATAAAAATAAAATACATACAGCTGAAGCAACATGAAAAATGACATGGAATCTCGTGTATGCTAATAAAAAGAACATAGTACAAAAACCTACTGCTGAAGTGTGAAGCATCATACATAATCTGGTGTGTGCAAACAAGGTTCACAAAGTTTCGATAACGGAGAATAAGAATCTTCAAAGAAATGCGGCCTCTCCCCTGTGGGTAAGTGGTTTCTTTCCTATGTCTGACCACAGGGACGGACGTTAGGTAGTAAGTTGAGCAAGTTGCACAAAACTTTTCAAAGTTGTTTGGATTCACTGCACAGTAAATTTGGAAATCATAAAATTGGTGGATAGACATTGGCATTTTATCCTGAAGGAGTCTGTTTTTTGTTTGTTTTATTGTTCTTGGGGGGGGGTTGTTTTTTGGGGGGAGGTTTTCTATATAGTATGTATGGGCGGTCTATTTTTCATACAGTGTTGAATGTAAGTTGGGCATTTCATAAAAATTTTGAAGACAAGGGTTCCAGGTTTATTTTTCTTCATAAATAAAGGAAATAGCGGCCCAAGTACAGGCTATTAATATAATTTTGTAAGACAAACCGTCCAGTGCTTTTTAGCAAACTTTTGAAGACTAAGGCTGATCAGGGTTTTTTCATTGCAGTTGGAAGGGCAGTGGTCTATAGGGTTTTCATAAACATTTGAAGGCCAGTGGCCTGTAGGGTTTTCATAAACATTTGAAGGCCAGTGGCCTGTAGGGTTTTCATAAACATTTGAAGGCCAGTGGCCTGTAGGGTTTTCATAAACATTTGAAGGCCAGTGGCCTGTAGGGTTTTCATAAACATTTGAAGGCCAGTGGCCTGTAGGGTTTTCATAAACATTTGAAGGCCAGTGGTCTGTAGGGTTTTCATAAACATTTGAAGGCCAGTGGCCTGTAGGGTTTTCATAAACATTTGAAGGCCAGTGGCCTGTAGGGTTTTCATAAACATTTTGAAGAGTAAGAAGGAGGTGGTCCAGGGTTTTTCAAAAAGAACAAAATGGTCACCTGTAAGTTTTGAAAACCGGCTTAAAGTGGATGAAAACAGGTAAACCGGTTTAAACAGGATATAGCAGGTTAAGTTTCAGAGAGTCTGGGTCTTTCTAACTACATCTTTGTCTCTGTGCCAACCCCTACATTGCGTATTCTTCCCACTCAAATGTGTAGCGTTTAATTTTATGACTCATTGAAATAATACAAATGTATTGTAATTCTAACATGAATACTACTAATTTATGACTTCCAACATATATAATTCTTTATGAAGTAATGAATATCAGCAAAATCTATCTTTCGATCTATCTATCTATCTATCTATCTATCTATCTATCTTAATTGTTTGCTATCTCACTGACATACATTCATACATACTTGTATTCTTCTGCAACGCTCAAAAACACATACTGCATTCTTTGTGATATTTTTTACTAATCGCAGTTCCACCTGTTTAATATGTAAGACGTTATTTGTGCTGGGACATACGTACCCTGTACTGATGCATGTAATTCGGAAGGACTTATTACCTAAGTCAATTCAAATTTCTACATCCTATTTCGCACTAGTCTCAGTTCCGTAATACATAAAACGCGCTCATTCTCTATAGATGACCTCATGCTTTCATTAAAGATTGGAATTCCCGCAATGAGTCAATAAATACACGTTTCGAGGACAAAGTATCGAAATACAGACTGGTTATTTATATAAGGTATCACGGTACCAATTGTTTTTCCATAGACCTCAATGCTAATGTTTTGTGAAATAAATATACTTTCTATCCAACCTCAGCATGCATGTCACTCACTGTCACAGAGAACAATGTTAGATTGTCAATTTGACAAGGACAGAACCAGGCACTCCACTGCATTTAAGAGAGATAACTCTGCTGGAACTCGACAGGGGTAAGAGTTATCTAGTTACACCAGACACATTTTCAGTCATGTGTATCACATTTTAAAAAAATCATAACAAATACAAAATGTGATATAGTTATGAATTAACATAATCTCACATGTTGCTAAGAGGCTCAACTTTTTTTTAAGCCTAACAGAAAGTACAACTCTTACATAATGCACCAATCACAGCTAGTTTTGTGGTTTATTTCTGACTGCAATGTTCCCTACACCTTAAGCTCCGCCCACCTGGGGTTGTACAATTGGTACCGTTATACCATAACGAATGTAATTCAGCACCTCGACGCGACCTACCATGTATAAGCATTTCTTCCCGGAAACGACGTAAATCGGTCACACGGTTAAAAAAAATATATACTGCTGTTGGGTGCGCAGTGAATCAGTCTGATAAAATTATTAAGGTTACAGGTCCACACACGTTTGTGACAGGCCCGCTCTTACATTCTTTCTCTGTAATATCGAAGTTCAACGAAACTATGGTAGATTGGGTTACGTAAACTACAATCTCTGATGAAACATATGTGGTTCCTGAAAAGAAACTTTTAAATCACAGACAGTGTAATAAAACGTACGTTGTACCCTCTTCCTATTCAACCTAATAACCTTTCTTCCAATTATGTACACATTAAATTATAGGAGATTGACGTTAGAAAGTGCTTACTTGATGGTACTCTGAAAATAATAAAGACAAGGACGCACATTCATCATCTTTGCTTCCCCTCGGTAGAGTCTTATCAGCAGACAATTCTCACTTGCAAAGTGTTGCTTTACAATTTTCTGCGTTAGATCCAACAAATACAGCGCGCTGCGTTTACATTTTTCTTGGTTAAATCTAATAAATACAGCGTCTCAGACAAGAGAATGGGACTGTCCTCTCTGATTGATATCTTTGCCGACACTAATTGTAGGTACATTTGTAGACCCAACAGAGGAAGAAATGTAATAACATCATGTACCAAGATAGATGTGAATTGTAAATTAAAGGGTGGATTGAATGGTGATTTTGCAGTTAACATCTCCACGCCAAATTCTGTATATTTCACACATTTACTACAGTAATGATTTCTGACAGATCTTGTAATACATCTTTGCCTGGAGAGATTAAAATGTTTCATTTTCCTAATGCAAAAGAAGCCTTTGAACACAACACACGTATATACTCACCTATAAGATTGGTCCCACTGAAAACAACAGAGACCCTAATATGCCGTCGCATAATCGCATAATACGCCAGCAGATCAGGGTCATTGGTGTACGTATTAATCCTAATAAAACTGCGTAGATCAAGATCATTTGGGGCGCATGCGGCTGCAGATCTGGATCTATGTAGTCCAAATGCCAAAGCATACAGTAAAGCCCATCTATTCTTTAAACATCGATAAGTCGAATGCTTCTTTACTCGAATTACTGTTACTTCTAGAACATGGACTTAAAACTTGGGCTCGCATCACGTTAGAGTTCTAGAAGTTTTACTGCTCGTTGTACCACGTATTGATGTACAGCCAATGGTTTTATTGGAAAGACATTTCTCGGTAAGTACGGCATAATAAAAAGTGTAACCTATTGTTATGATACGTGCAAAGCTTAGTTTTGCACCACATAGGGGACTTCGCCTCTCCTGGTATCTGGGGACGTGCCTTCTCATTTTAAACCTATGGGGACATCAGTTGGTTAATTTTCACTAAATTTCAGTAGACGAATGGGTCCTTATATTTTTGTCTCAGTAATGAATAGGCCCGCAGTCAGGAGTTTCGGGTTTATTACTTCTAAACCTGATTATAATTAGGTCTTGGGGTACATCTGCTATATCACGGTGATATTAGGTTAGATATACGGTGCATATTTTACTGATTTGTACATGAATATGAATTTAAATTGACTGTGGTACATAACTGGGTACCATTTTGGGACTTTAGGTTGACATCCCGATCCAAAATACTATGAAACTGTCCTGGAGATGGGCGTGGCGTTGCATAGCTAAAACGTCTACTATTTCAGTCATATCACAGTCTTGTAGTCATGACAACTTCCAGCAACAACTCAATGTTAGTGCAAAACCACACAAATCTAGGAAGTTTCCACTTCGCCAGTAAAACTGTTGGAATTTAAAGTCACGATTTCAGCTGATTACACAAACATATGGAGTTTGATGAATATCATCTCCTCTTGGCCTCTTGATTGTTTTCTTGGAATCCGTGTGTGTACCTAAGTTTATGCCAATAAAGCATTAAGTGCTGAATACACTGTAGACTGTGTTGACGTTCTGGAGTCTCGTCGATAAAATATACCTTCGGTCATAACACTGCACATATTTTCCAGTTATTATACCACCAAAGACATGTAACATATAAAACAGTGATATATATTTTAGAATGATAAATGCAGCAATTACGTAGCTGTTGCGTCATCCTTCAAGGTCATTTCTATTGTATCGTGAGTATTCCTTCTAAGGAATGTATGCAATATCTTTGAAAGGAAGAATTCAGTCTACAGTTATTGTTGAAATATTATAAGGGATCAGTAAGATATGACAGTCCCTTTCCTTTCTAGTTATTATTATACATTATAAGCTTGCTGATGTCACACAAGCTCTGGCAAACAAATGCATTCGTTCATAATTGTATCGTATAACACTATATTAGTTCTTGTTTAACCCAACCTTTTATTCACAATCCTCCAATTCATCTAAATCTTGATTTCTACAGCCCAACCTTTCTATCTGTAATCTCCAATTCATATAAATCTTGATTTCTACAGCCAAACCTTTCTATCTATAATCTCCAATTCATATAAATCTTGATTTCTACAGCCCAGCCTTTCCATCTGCAATCTCCAATTCATATAAATCTTGATTTCTACTGCCACAAAGTCTGTACTCATCTACATTTGTTTTTAAATTAATCTCAAACAAGTTTATATGTGCAAGTGTCTTTAACGTTTAACCTTTGACCATAAACGTCTGCTCTCTTTGGTCTGTCAGTTTCTTGGAACAGCCATCTCTTAGGTTTTGGGAGCACATGTCCACCTTCAAGGACAGGGTTTTCGCCAACGGTTTGTTAAGTCAAATCAGAATTACTTCAGTCACACCGTTGAATTTAGGTGGTCCCGTATGGACGAGTGGTCTAAGGCACTCGCCTTTAGAGATCACTGTCAATACATATCCCTCCGCGTGTGGTCGAGTTTATTATCTTGTTTAAACGAATTAATATCGTGTTTAAACAAGATATGAAATCTGTTAGGTCATGTTTTAACGACGGTATCGACGGGTTTTAAGGAGAGACTATTTGGTTACAAGTCTTTGATACTAGTAGCTAGTCTCAAATTGTTAAACAATTAAAGCAAGGCAACGGTTGCCCACTGACGATACGTTGAGACGTATGTAGATATAGGCACGTGGCTGCTATGCAAGTATTTCAAGTTAGGGAGGATAGTTTCATCTCAAGGATAAGTCAATGCAAGCAATGAATAAAGTCCTACTGGAACAAATTAGCTTTCTCAGTCTGGTTTTCTTTTTTTTTTGAAAAAATTAAAAAGGATGGACTTTTCAGTAGAGACGTTTTGGTCAGAAGTTTGCCACGATTCCTTTTTATGAAACTTGAAAAGTGTTAAGCAGTTCAAGAATGCCATCACCTGCTATAGTTTCCAAGATAGCTATCCAGATATGTTGAAAGTTAAGCAGAATTTTAGACGGACATACATATATACATACATACATACATCAGGTATACAAAAGAATTGATTAACGTGAGCCCATAATTACGCAGACACGCACACACATGCATACATAAATACATGCATGCATGGATGCATGCATACATACATACATACATACATACATACATACATACATACATACATGCCATGGGCGCCCGCACATAGAGGCAACAGGGGGAGGCATATCCCCCACCTCTAAACATTTGTTTGGCCTACATCCATAAAACCTAATGGCTGACTAATACATGCTTGCACATCCCCATAGAAATAATTCTGAGGGAACTCCTGATACCCACCTACTTACCTACCTACCTACCTACCTACACACATACTTGCTTTTATCATTAGTGCTCTTTAGATATTTCCTTGAAAATGAAATTTTATGTAGCATGTAATAAAATAAAATAAATAATTTCTTGTCTGAACAATATTCAGCTAGGTTTTCTTTTATATCCGTATTTTTTGGATATAGTGATATATCATGTTAATGTATACACACATCTGTCTGTCACTGTTTTACTTGAAGCTTAAACCCCATCTACATAAACTAAGGGACGGGGAGCATATTTGGTACAATGCTGTGTGTACTCATCGTAACTTTTTTAAGTAAAGTGCGTATATAGTAGAAGACGTTATTCATCTGATGAGAAACACATTCCTAAAATATATTAGATTAACACATATTAATATCTTATCATGGTTTCAGTTCAACTAATTGGGGTTTAGTGGACATATTACTCATTGCTTCCCGTGAATCATATTGAAATATTCAGGACAAATTCCCGGGAAGATAGCTGTAGACTTGTCTCGGTAATCACTTGGGCTATTTCTAAAATTAGATTGTATGACTGACAGAGAATTTTCTTCTTTTTTTAAAAAAAAAGTAATCAATCATTTGTAAATTCTCGATCATTATTTCTTAATTAGCCGAAGTATTCCGAATGTCAGCTATCGACATGCGTTCGATGTATGATCTAACTTGGAAGTTGCGAATGGGGCATATTTCTGTAAAATGGTTAGCATGCAACACAATGTTCCAAGCTTGTGGCAAAGTATACTTCATGGTTGTCTGCAGGGGATGGGGGCAGTTGCCCTAACCCCCGGTCCTTCACATCCCGGACTTTTTAAAATCCATTGTGCATCTGTAAGCCTGCAATAAGGTTTAAACAAAACCCCCAAAATATTAAACCACCCAAATCCGACCATGGGAGCTTGCTTCCCATTGACCCTACTGGAAACACTTTGAAGACTAGTCTCTTTGATTTCGGCTTTACCCCCTCCACCTAGAATAATTCCTGCGGACGCCGATGGGAACTCCATGACTTTATTATTAGTCGCGTCCATAGAATTTTTGGGAGCTGATTTATGCCTGCTTGGTGTTTGATACACCTCTAAATAACAGAAAAAAATGACATGCAACGATCTCAATGACGATGTAATCATTGATTCGATTAAAGCACTTTGCGCTTACATAAATCAGTTACATAAATGAATACTGAAAGATACTATCATTGACAAGCATGAGCAACTGGCAGATGCCGATGAGAATCGAACCTTTCCCAGAAACTATTAGGGTTCATTGGTGTATAACAATCATGTTTGGAAGAGAAATATCAGTCTCGTAGACTGAAAAGGAGTCTATCATTCCGTTATTTAAAATAAACTCAATGTACATATAACCAGAATCAGTTTCCATTTATTTATTTATGTTCAAGTTAAGAATTTGAACGGAAGTAACATTTACGAAAGACGGCATGACAGTAGGAAACGGGTAATACTGAATACCCTATCTAAACACAGTAATATTGTTAATTTCCACATAAGACTTCATTTAAAGTCAGGTTGTGGTGAGACCTATGACCTATCTGCCTTCATGTAACAAAAAATGGTAATGTAATCAAATATCACAATTTTGTACCCCCACCTCACCCAACCCATACCGCCACCCCGACCACAACTGACATTGCTGAATTCCGGATCCAGGATATTTTTTTCATCTACTGATCGTCCTGAAACATTGTATCAAGTATGATTATCCTCAATCAATAAATGTAGATGGAGTTCAGGTTCCTTGGACGAATCCCACCCCCGTCTCACAGAGAGAGGATATCCAGGATCAAAAACCCCCGCTATCATCTGTCCATCCTTCACAAACATCGTATCAAATATAATCACTCTCCCTCAATCGATGTAAATGAAAATTTGGTTACAAGGAAAACGGTGACGGACGGTCACGATCCGTCACAAAATTTCCACGAAAGTGCGGACAAAACACAGCTGATAATTTGGAAAACAAATTATTTTATCCTGCATTTGATATAATTTTAATGCTGCATTACATTTCATTTTCTAAGAAAAAGAAACCTCACAAGAAATCAATAAAAATCACGAAAGGTGAAACCCCATTTACATGTATGTCAGTGTATATATGTATGTAGGTAAGCAGGTGCGTGTGAAGCAAACGGTTTTTCGGATCTCGCTTCTCATTTCTACAGTCATTAAAGATAATATACCAAAATGTTGACAATGTTGACAATGTCGACCGTATGCGCAATAGTCATTGTAAGACTACTCTGGTAGTTCACACATTGCCAAATGAAATCAATCCGTATACAACTACCACTACTGATACTGCTGCTGATACTAATGTTAGCTTTTGTATGTCTGCGTATCTAACTTCCATCCAGGCATCAACACATAGTCTAACCAACTTTTGTGTGTGTGTGTGTGTGTGTGTGTGTGTGTGTGTGTGTTACCTGAGACCGAACGTATTTATCTATGAATGTATGTATGTGCGCAAAATTCGAATGCAAGTATGTACGTTTTCAAGCATGTGTGCATGCATGTCCGTATGTATTTCCGCTTAACTCTAAATATATCATTCTAGCTAGCCATCAATCTACTGAACTATACTAGGTGATTGTATTCTTGAACTAACAAGTCCATGCTCTTTGATAGTTAAAACAAACTAATCCTGAATTAAGAACACTGTCGCCTAAATATGCTCCATCAAGATTCTATCCTTTGACTTGTGTAATAGATAAAACGATCCTCCCTAACTACTTGCATAGAAACCACACGTCCATTTACATGACCTATGTCTGCTGCTCAGTAGACAGCCTTGCATTGACTTAATTGCGTGTAAATAATATCCACCGTTAACGCGAGACTAGCTATTAGTACCAAAGACTTACGTCTAAATAATTTGTCTCTAAAGCCCGTCGATACATCCATTAATACATAACCTGATAGATTTAATATCTCGTTTTATAAAAGATTAATCTTGTTTAAACAAGATAATATTCATTTTAAAAAAAATATTATTTTGTTTAAAGGATATAATATTTTCTTTAAACGAGATATTTTCTTCAAGCAAGATATTGTTTCAATTAATCATTATATCATCTTGTTTATACAAGTTATTATTTGCATTCAAAAAAAAAAAAAAAAAAAAAAAAATTCGTGACACTATCCAACCACCGTATTAATCTGACCGGTCTAGTGACATTTTTAATAATTCAATTGATACCTTGAAAAATTTGATTGGTCTAGCAAGTTATAATTTGTGAAACAGTATATTCAGTCTGATTAGTTAAATTATTTACACTAGTATACATCTTGGAATTTAAAAATTGGAATGTACCGATGTATGTCTTTTACTGCTTTCCTCTCGCACACAAAGTTGTGAAAACGTATTAAATTACACTATTAGTAAAGAGCTGTACTACTGGCGCATTATAACTTAGGCACTGCTATGACGATTTAACTCCTTGAAATCCCATTATTAAGCGCCAAAATTTAATGCATATTAGCTCCATGATTTTCCATACTCAGTGGAACTTGTTACATGCAAATGCCCCAAAAACTTAGTCCATGCGCAAAAGGATAGGCAGTCGTAATTTATGTACCTACTCTGCATGGATGACAACAGGTTTGCACTGAAAATTAGAATTTCCCCATTACGTCAATCGAAATATATTTTGAGGAAACTGAATATCATCATGTCGGTCTAATAATAGAAGTTTGTACCTGCTAACACCGACACAGAGGGTATGGTGTGTTAATGGATATCTTCCAAGAAAAAGTCCAATCAATTGAGTATTAACGGATACTGCTATCAGTACACGCCCTGGTATACAGCGGTGAGTCATTATTGTAAGAATTAAGAGTATACATGCAAGCACTCAACTTCTTTCTAAATAAATAAATAAATAACTAAATAAAAATCAGCCTTCAATTAAAATGTCTGGCATGAAGAAACGAAATAATTCAACCTATTCTCCCCACTTTACAAATATCAACTCAACCGTATTGATTAACGTTGTCCTTGAAGGTACCGCATAAAAGGTGTTTGTCTTGGTAATCATGGGTAAATCGAGCACTCGGTACAAAAAAGACATTTATAATCAGAACGCACCGCATATTAAACAGTGAATAAAATCCTCTTTTGAAACTGGAAACGCTGCAAGTTCACTGGCATATA